>JAPYZA010001925.1:0-31471 GCA_030522685.1 Eupelmus azureus
AAAAAAATCCCGAAAAACGTCAGAACCAGCAAAAAATCCGCGACAAAACGCAGAAAGGAGAAAGCTAGGCGCGTCCGCGCGGATAATTATCCCCGCATGCGCCGGGATGCGCGCGTTTTACGAGCCCGCGCATAACGAGAAATCGCTCGCACGCGCGCGCGCCTTTGAAATATGACATTCGGCGACTTAAACGGCCCCTCGTTACTTGGCCGCGCGATTTACGAGCCGGCGGCGGCGGCGGCAAGCGCGATCTTAATGAATTTTAATTCGCAAAAATTCGCGCGCGAGCCTGCAGCGTTGGTGAGAAGAAGGGTTTCGAGGAGTTATGGGGTTTTTAGTCGGAGGGAGACTCGCTGATTTTGCTGGGGTTTTTGTCGGGGCTGCGTGTCGCAGGTGGGATTGGTTTTGTTGTGGGCTGGGGTGGGTGCGCGGTGATGAAGGAAAATGAAGGATTCATTCGGGGAGAATGTTTGGAATGTGTTTCTGATGAGGATTTGAATTTGTTGTATTCGTGTTGGTGTAGGAATGCTTTCTGAGAGTTGAGCCTACTTTCATGCGTAAATTTATGTCGTTTTTAAGAAGTATTTTTATAATTATGAATTTTTTTAATAATTTTATTGACAAAAAATCAAAGAAATTGATAACCTAAACACTATAAACTTTCAAGCATTACCAAAGTTCCGTACATTACATATCCACCTAAAAAAAATAAACTAGAAACCTTTCCTCTCCAC
This sequence comes from Eupelmus azureus, assembly GCA_030522685.1. Taxonomy (NCBI): domain Eukaryota; kingdom Metazoa; phylum Arthropoda; class Insecta; order Hymenoptera; family Eupelmidae; genus Eupelmus; species Eupelmus azureus. The sequence continues at coordinate 735 of JAPYZA010001925.1, forward strand.
AAGCAAAAAAGAAACCCACTCATTCCCAATACAACATATACAACATCCTCTCCTCTAACCCGTATATATCCCTAACAATCCATCGACAGAAAGCCCCGACAACACTCCGAGCATTCTAATTTCCCGAGCCGCGCGTATCCCGATAATTTACGAACTTCCCATCGCGGCGACGTTATACGACCGAAAAGACCGCTCAATAATAAAGCCCGAACTCACCGGGGCTCCAATCAGGCTTATATATATACATAAACATATACGCGCCTCGGAAAAGTCGCTGACAGATAGGCAACCAATAAAATCCACGCGGCCGGCGTGTATATATATGCATCGCGGCGAAAGTCACCGGCGTCCAATAAATCTCGCGTCGTTTAGCCGCACATCTCGGCTTGCCCACGACAAAACGCCGTTTCGTTAATTGGCCCGAGGTGGCGCGTACGCGCGCCCAGGAAACGCGCTGCTAGACTGGCTTTCTAACTTAATTATCATTTTCACGGTCATGCAAATCTGAGAGTGGTATGGGTATTATTTGCGAGGGTACGAAATTACAGTAGTCGCGGCGGATGACGGACGAGGAGAGCTGTGAAAGCACACGAGCCTTCGGGGGGTTGTGGGGACGGAGATAATCATTGTTTGGGAGGTTTTTTGTGGTGGGATTGGCTGAGGCGATGGTTGGCTTTGAAATGTGGGGTTTGGTGAGGTTTCTGGTGGTTGGATGGTTTTGAGATTTGATTTTGATGAAGATTTTGAGAAATTGATCTGTTTTTGTTTATGATGGATAGATATTAGTTTAAAAATATTAGATTCTATGATTTTCAAGTTGTTACCTTGTCGTAATTAACTGTACTCATTTTTTTAGTTTATGTTGATAGTGGTTGTGATGCATAACGCATTAGTTGCTGATTATATTTTGTAAAGGCAATTTCGTTAATTTAGAACTCTGTTTAATCATTGTCAAGGAAAGGTAAAAATGTACAGCCATTTATACGCTGAAAATTTATTCGTGTAAAATAATGTTTCTTAAGAATACATTGTTTCTTATTCGATAAAGATTATTGCATTTAGTCAAATTTAATTGAAACAAAGGAATTAATATATCAAAAAATAAATTCTAATATGATATCTCCAGTACTATAATTCTTTAAAAACGTAAATGGAATATTAAAAAAAATTACACATTCCAAACGAAATTCCAATAATCAGCTTTATTTACGCACAACACCAATCTTCATCATTTCTCGACGGGCCACATTCGAGGCTCGCTGGGTCGCACTTCACCGGGCACCTAAAGCCCGGCAAAAGCGCGTTTCGCGCACGATTGAGGCTTTCCAAGTCGACGCACATTCGCGGGCGGATTAATGATCTCGAAAAACCTGTATATGCACGCGCCGTGCGGGCAATCGCTTCTGATTCCTAGTAACGCGACCCAGGAGAAATTTGACTTACGCCGGACACGCGCCTGATACCGGGATTTATGGGCTTTTTCGCGCTCGCGCCGTTCTTTTCAAATTATAATTGAGCCTGTCAGCTGAAAAATTCGACTTTTGAAATCCGTTCGCCAGATAACTTAGACATTGTCATTTCGTTGTATTTCTTTCGCCGGTCAGCGCCGAGCAGCTCGAAGTGTTGAGATCCGTCTAATTTAAAAGTGGAGTTTTAAACTTTCACTGCGGAGGGGTGTCCCAACTTTCCACACTGCATCACGCCGAGATATATACTTAGGCTAAATAAATGGCTTTGTGGCCCTGGATCGTGTTAATCCAATTCATAATTTACGAGCTTCGAAAATTTCGTAGCACCGCTGGCTGCTGAGGTTAAAAATAAAGACGGTTTGACGGGTTATTTTACCAAGATATCGACGGTGTGCAATATTTATTACATAATTTTTACGTTTAGATGCACTTCTGAATTAAAGAAATGAAACATTGATGCAAAAGATAATTTTTTCGGATTACGATCTTCAAGCTTTAACGCAATCAGTTTCCAGCAAACTTTCATCTTTTCCGTGCTTCTAGTTTCTCGTAGCCGCTTTTGGTACGCTAATAACGTTACGATAAAGGCCTGCATTATCCCCGGTTATTAATTCAGACCATTATTCCTGAAACCACTAATCCACATCAGCAATTCACCTCTCGCAGCTAAACTCATCAGCAACGATCCTCCATACGATAGACACACCCAGCTCCATTATTCAACGCCATCTTTTGTCCACCGTCGCCATCACCTAACGCCATCTCTCCACTCTTCAAAATTCATAAAAATCCTCAATACCCCCGGCCGTCAATCCAGCAAAACCCGTAATATTCCAGAAACTCGTACCCAACCTCTAATCCACTGATGGAAGCTCATCAACCGATCACCGCTCACTTTTCGCTCTCCTTCCTTGAATTTTTCCAAACCCACCGGACTTCGACCCCGCAAACTTTCCCCACCTTAAACCCTCCTCTGAACATAATAAATCCCACACGCAGCCAAGTATCCCCATATACTCATAAATTAAAATTCGCGAAAATCCACTGGCCTCGGCGCGTTATTAATAACCTCGCGGAGAGAATGCGACGACGCAGGTTCACGCAGCAAGCGTATCGTATATCATATCGCACGCGCAGATACATCCCGATAAAATCAGAGGGAGAGAGAGCCAGAGCAGCCGATGATCCAGTTGTGCACCTGACCGCGTTTCTGCATGCTTGCATGAGTTACGGCCGCGCATCAATATTCTCTTCTCTTCTTCAGTCGAGCCGGCGCGTACGTGGGCCGCTCATTGTTTAGCCTCTCGTAAAGAGAGCCGAGCTCGGCTCCCAATTATTTCGTGATTCTTGAGCGGAGCGAGGCGATTTTTTTGGTTAGTTTTAGCGAGCGGCCAGTTTTGTCTGACGAGTGCGTTTTTCTTTGGCTGAGGAATTTTTGTTTTCTTTTCGGGTGGTTTGTTGGTTTTTTTTTGTTGTGGAGAGAAGGTGGTTTGGTGGTTCTGCATTGGGCGTAAGTATCTATATTTTAAAGGTAGAGGGAAGGAGGCTTTTGTATATTGGAAAGTATTTGTTCGCGAAAATTTTACGAGGTAGGTCACTGACCACCCTTTTTTGTAGAAAGATTGATTTTTGGTATTTTTCTTAGTGATTATATTTTATACACTTAGTGTACGTCAATACTAAATTTTTTTATATTTAGATAAAGTGTCTATTGAAACTAGCAAAATTAGCAAAAATGAAGTCCTATTAAATCGGGCATATACAAACTGTACCCACATAAAACGCAACTGCCTTTAGTTAATTTGATGGATGAAAAGGCATTTCCTTCATCGCACACACACACCACATCCCTATTGTACTTCAACCTATTTACCTATTTCACGCTTTTTCCTTCTCGCCAAACACCCACACTCTCAATAAACATAAACAATAAAAAGCACCTCTTCGCATTACACCAAATAAATTGTAATTTCCTGAATATTAATCAAACCGAGACTCACCGCAAACACAATCCCCAATACCATCAAGCCAAATCGATCAACATCCTCCCGCCAAAACTCACACCCGTACCTAATTAAAACAACAGAAAAGCAAACTACAGAAAGTAAAACTCGCGACCTTCGGCGCTTTCAAAACTCACACAGCCATCTCTCCTTTCTCTCCCTCAAACCCACCTCGTCAGCATGCATATCCCGAGCCGTACATCACGCACACGTTTCAAAACACACCAAGAGAAGAAGAAAGACCAAAAGCATCTCGTCAGCGACTTGGGAAATCCGTCCGAGCTGCCGCAGCTGGATATGTTTACGGCACCACGTGGGCGTCGCTCGCCGGCGTTTTCTCACGGGGCTCCCTATCAGGGGCACGTACAGAGCCCCGCTCGCAATCATCTCTCACGCAAAATTGACTTATTCCTTTGCCGCGCCGCGAGAAAGCGATGCGCTCGCGCGTCTCTCGTTAGAGAGGCGCGTGCGCCCTCCTTATGATCCGGCTAGATGGAGAATCATCGAGAGTGGATATGAGGTTTTCGCTGCTTTGGGTCTGACCTTGCGGCTTGGGCAGAAGTGGGTGAACTTCGGCTGGATGGGAGAGTGATGGATATATGTGCAATGAGTGTGGGCTTTATTGATGGTTATGATTCGATTGAAAATTAGTGCTGCGTATTGATGGTGGGTTTTAGAGTTTGGGATAGTCGGGGGGCTTGTTTGGGAAATACGGCGGATTTTTTTGAACTAGTTTTTGATTGATGGTCGATCGTAAATTCTGATTTTAATGTGCTTTGGTTTTTTTCGATTCCGAGGTTTCTGCTGCGTTTCGCGGATAATCGGCTGTAAGGTTAGTTTGTAATACGGGTTTAGCGAGCTCTTGTGTAGATATTTTAGAGGCATTTACAAGTCTATAAATTACATATTGTAGTAATATTCAGATTTTATGATTCCGAGTTCATAAATAGACCGTTATTGCACAGTTCATAACTGCATACGAATAAAGAGGTATTTTTCTCAATTCAACAACCCATACAATTATCAAGTTCCGTGTCACACCACAACCGAAAACCCCAAAAATCATCCAATTCCATTAATTCTCCCTCATCCACATCTCAATTTCCCATCAACCTCCTCGCGCTCTCAGTGCGCGATCTCCTCGTCATTAAATCACAATAAACCAGCAGCCCCAATAAATTAGCGTCTGGAAGACGAGTCGCTCTCCGCTTCCCATTTTTCTCCCTCCCCGGCTCTTCTCACCCGCATATAAATCCTTCCTCGTACTCGGCTTTCCTAATATAGGCCGCGCAAGATCGTTTCTCGCTGCGCGGCGCCTCATCTTGATCGGGAAGAATACGCGCACGTATAGCTGCTTGCGACAGAGTGACGCGCGCATGGGATTAACACACACAATTAGCGAATCCATGCTGATGGATGCTGCTGATTCGATGAGTCAGTTGAGCGTACCGTAGTTTTCTGGTGCTTTTTCCCGATTGGCGGCTGGATTGTACGTGGAATTGCGGAGATCGGTGGGTTTATGTAACTGACGTTGGGTTATTTTTAAGGGAGGAATTTGTATTAGTTGGTCAAATGGTTATTTCGCGTAGCGATGCGGAGATTTGGCATTCTTTGAACTGGCTTTGGAGCGTAAATCATGGCTGACTTTATTGTCATTTAATGAAGATGTAACCGAGGAATTGAGATGTTAAAGTAGGAGCTGACTGATTGTAATTCGTGGTGGATGTATTTTGTGAACCGTGGCGTGATTTATTGTCTGTTAACGTTTTTAGACTGTGTGCATGCAACGTTGATGTAATACAATTCGATGAAATTCAATTAAGTGGAGAATAAGATCATTATATTAGCTTTTTTGCAGATTTTTGTCTGTAGGAAGTTTTAAAAATGTAGTTTGTACAGTAAAAATGTAAATTTGAAAATATTTTTTCTATAAATACGCGCCAATAGATATGAACTTAACAAAATCGAATTATTTCCATATTTAATAAGAGTTTGATACACAAAAATTATCTTGTTATTAAAATATTTAAAATAGTTATCTTTCTACCCAGTTTTATGGTCATAAAATTATAAATGACCATCGAAAATCATTTCACTGATAAACCAAAAACCGATTCTACCCAATCACAAACTAAACATTTTCTATTAGATAAAAAACATTTAAACAATTCCAAATTGAAAGTAACACGACGATCATACAATCAACCATATAATTCATCTCACACAAACCCACACCTCGATCTTACCAATCAAACATCCACTTCCTCCATTAATCAAACACTCCCAACCTTGTCGTTTCAAAACTCGCTCTCCTCAACGAAAGCGAAATCAAATCCATTAACGACTCCTCGCAAAAAGCCGCGACCCTCAAAAATCCATTGGAAAAGCGCGTGGGAAAGCCGCGCGTATCGCTCGTTAGCCGGTTGCGCGAAAATTTTGCCCGCGACTCGGCCGTTTTTCTCTCGAGGCGGAGAAACTGCAAATACGATCGGCATTCCACTTCCGCGCCGAGCGTTATTATAATGCGCCGCGAGCTGCGCTGCTTTGCCGAGCGGGATTAGATTGCGCGAAGAGAAAGAGAGAAAGATGATGGGCGGAGGCTCGGGAAGGAGATGAATTTACAATGGAGCGTAGGTGAGTGGTGTCCAGACGAGGAGAAAGGATCGCTCCTTTTTTTTGGGCGTTGAAGGTTGAGGTTGAGGTTTTTGAGAGGTGGCTGTTGTTTTGTTTTTGGAGGGGTTTTCGTATGCGAGCTTTGAAATTTTCAGGCGAGAAAAATTGTTGATTTTTAATTAGTGCGTATGAGATGATGTCTCGTTTTTTAAATCTGATGCTAATGAAAAATGTTTGGTTTGTTTCAGCGCCGACTCAACGCAAGACGGATTCGCGCTACTCGTCAACGCCAATTCGAAGGAGGAGGTGGAAACGCTGGATCGAGCTCTCAATCTTCTAAAAGTGAGTTTGCTTAGACAGATTTCTTATCGGTTCGGGAATGCTGTTAAAAATAAAATAATTCAATCTGATTCACGAGCGTTTCCGTGAATTTTTTCGAACAATGCAAATGCGACGGTAAAATATGACATTAACCATTTCGTTCGAGAGATAAGGGCGACACGAGGATTTATTGCACTTTCAATTTTCAAATTACACATTCGAGTGTTACTTCGATAAAGTAATAGCGGTTTTGCAAATAATAGTTATAAAGTCACAAATTGCGTCTCATATCAATGCACACAAATAAATCTCTCCAAGGGAATAATAGTAATTTTTAGCGCCGCTCGTATAAGGCAATATTAAATACCGGCGATAGGTCGTTTTGCGCGTTACATAAATAAGAATTCTAGAAAAATGCAATAATATAGAATTTATAAGATTCAACGAGCGGCGCGCCATTGAAACTAAAACGACCTATCTGGATTATTTATTTTATACTTGAGCGGCTAAGCGTGACGGACAAAGCAGCTCGCTTAGAATCAATTGTGCATATAATAAATTATTTTTACCCGCGATTACATTAGTTTGATGTAGAGTAAAATGCAATTAACCTGATTTATGATAAAAGATTTACAAGACAATATATCTATTTCTAGAAAATTATTGTATTATTCATTTTTTTTATGTAGTACAAATAGCTTGTTCGTGTACGCAAGTTTCGAATAATTTGCTGTATAATCATTAATACATTAATGTATATAGCAACGCCGATCAAAAAATATAATGCCCAAAATCAGATAAAATAATATCATGTAATTAACAATGTAAAACGAAACGAAATTTTTAATTACAGGGCAAACTCAAAGTACCCCTGGCGTACATTCTGCGAAGTGCACCGGAGGGCAGAACGGCCGACCTATTTCCACGCAGCCACCTCAAGGTAAGTATACTCTCTTCGTCAAACACACATCGAGTGTTTTACGGATGATCCGTTCGGTGTAATTCGATTCACCGCTCAATCGTTTCAGGGCGGTATTTGAACGAGATTCCGGTTTTCCGTTTACATAGGATTTGTTTCAAGTGAACTGAAGTGCTCTAAAGAAAAGATAGTTTGTTGAAAATGAAAATAAAAAATGAAATTTTAAAAATTTTCTACTGTGTATTAGATCTTATAAAGTATTAAAAAAACTTTCATTATAATTACAAATTTTCATGCCCGTCTTACAATCATAATTCACATAATTGAGTCAACGATTACGAGACAGTCGTAAACATGCATGTCACAACCTTTTTATCCCTTCTTCAACAGCTAAACAATCCCATTCAACATCTCAAATAAAATAATTACGCAGTAAGCTCACAGTATCGCCACCCATTCAATAAATTACCCACAATAACATCATCTCCAAACTCCCAGCACAATCGCCGGCAATAAAACCCCAAATTAACCTCACCAATTAAATCCACAACGCGCTCATTACCACCACAATAGCCAACACACAGCCCGCCTCGATTATTAATCCGTTCAACCCTCGGCTGCAAAAATCCACGCGGCGACAATAATATTCCGTATTATATTAACCCGCGCTTCGATTTTCCCCGCTCGTTTTGTTTCGTCTGAGCAAGCGAGAGAGAGAAATAAGCGTCGCTTTGTTGTGACTGCGTACACCAGGGATCGTAAAGTACATGGCCCAAGCGATTCGATTCGATCGCAGGTGAGCGCTTATAGCCCTTTTCTTTTCTTTTTTCATGCGCTCGAGAATCGCGGTGGTTCGTATAAGTAGCCTTTTTCTTTTCATTGTTTTTTTTAGCTTCGTTGGAGAGTGCGGTTTGTTTGCACGTCTGCGCGGTTATCGTGGCTTGGATTTTAAGGAGGGAAAGGGGGGAATGTGTTGGTGGCGCGATGGGAGAGCGAGTTTTTATTGCCGGAGTGTTGGAGGTTTCTTTTGAATATGGTTTCTTTTGATGGGTGCTTGCGGGTTTACGGATGATCGACGGGTATTTACTTTTTAAATCGAGCTATTGAGAATCTCGATCGCGATACTTCCGCGTGGATTGATCGAGTGGACAATGGTATTGTTTAAAAGAAACTGCGTTGTTATAATGTTTTGAGTGATATATATTTTACTATTAACATTCTAATATTATCAAGCATAAAGTAAAAATAAAAAAATAATAACATTGTTCTTTGACTGAAACGAACTTTACCCAAAACTATGCCGTATTTACTTCTTATCGCGTTGAAAAAACATTTAGCCAAGCTCCATTATTATTAAACGACGCCATTGTCAAACTCACGAAAAGAGATAGCCTCGGCGACAACAGCGGAAGCGGGACTGGCAAAACAAGCAGCGAGTGTCTGTTTTCGCGGTATCAGCGCAGCTGCGCTCTTATATGCTGCAAACAATAAAAAAATAATAATAAATCGCGCGTAACGTCGTCCGCTTTCTGATTACAGACCGTCAGCGTGGACGAGAGCACACTGGAGAAACACATCCCCAGGCGAACGACGGATTACAACCACGAGCTCTGCGTCGCCTACTACAAGGTAAAATTATATACTCTGCCGCCCTGTACTCGTGTGGATATGTGCACGATGGATTCCGTACGAGCTAACCTGTTTAGCATAAGAGGAGATTTCTGAAACTTTGTTACGAGGGCTGATGACTTTTGGTGAAAAATTTACTGGAGATTTTTTATTTTGGAAATTTGTGATTTTGTTAATTACGAATTTAATTTAGGGCGTTATTTTTAGAAAAAGTTTTTAGTTAAAAATTCAGTTATTTTATTATTATATTTTTTATTTTTAATTTATTGAAATTTTCAGAATAAAATTCTTTTATAAAATATTTACAAAATAACACAAACGTATTCTATAAAAAAGTAATATTTAAAAAATTCATACCGTTTTTATACAATAATTATTTATTGTACTTATTAAATTATACTTAAAACGCTGCAGATTAAAAAATGAGGCCTCTACTACAAAAATTTAAAATTATTCTTTTTACTACGTAAAGCTCCCTATATAAACACACTTCCTTACGTTACCCGCGATCGGCGCCTTCGCAAGGTTGTGAAATCGGTGCCAATTGCCTGGAGAGACGTTCTTTGCTCTCCCGAGACGCGAAGGTGTCCAATCGGAAATTGAAATTTCACGGTCCAGAGACTATCGTATATATACCTATAGTCCCGGTCAGACTACTCGCCAGCGCAGCTCTGCGCGCTTTATTATATATATACATGACATCATTATCGCGGATATCCATTCAATTTCCACGGGTTTCGCAAGATTTTTCTTCTGACTCCCAGCGAAAGTGCAGGTGCTTAAGAGCTAATTACGGCTTCCTCGTGCAGATGTAATTTTCTATTATGCGGCGCTTGGTCATAGGTTTGTAACTGTGCGCGAAGACAATTTGCGAGCGGTGAGCTCGTTTTCTATGGTAATGGTTTTCCTTGTTTATGGGTGCTGAAATTCAGATTGTTTATTGTTGAGTGGGTTATTAGAAATGTTATTTATTGGACGTTATTTCTTTCGAGAGTTTGGCTCGATTTATATTGAAACGATAATTTAGTCGTTTAATACATTTATTTACTCGGTACGCGGGTTAGTGAGGGATTAATTTATCATAACGTGAGATTTTATATAAAACTGGTGTAATAATCTGTGCTAACATCATATTCAGAACCATAAAAGCTACACTTACATTTTTTTTATCTGCATCGTTTAAGTAACTTCCGTTGCTTTATAACTGATTTGAAAATTAGTCATTATCTATAATAGGGATTCATTACTATCAATTTATTAATATTAAATTATATCGAAATAAGAAGGAATTAAAAACTACAACTTTGTACGATTTAAAGGCGGATTTCTCAAAAAAACTGAAAAATAAAAAGAATGAAAAATTAGGGAAACCAGAGCATACCCAGAAATTCATCATACACATCTATAATTTTTTATGCTTTAACATTACTCTTCTTACTGTTCCCAACGACTATTCACTCAACATCTGAGAACACTTCTCATGCTCCACTCGCGTAACTCTCTTTTCCTCCACTTCCTCCCAACAAACGTATTAATTTAACAACAATTAAATGCGCATACCCCAACTCATCCTAACTTTCACCTCAACCACGCCGTCAAATTTCAACATCCAATCCCCCCTCCGCCCAAAAAAAAACAAAACCCTCGAAGACGATTGTTTAATTGAGCGTGACGATCGATCCGCAAAAAAAAGCGCGCATACTCGCCGAGCTTTCGAATCGAGCGTTCGGTCATAAAGAAAAAGCAGCGACGAACAGGAATGCAGACGCGCGAGCCACAATGACAGTCCAAAGAGTCACAGAAAGACAGGTTTCATTTTCCGGATGGCCGCGCGCCGGATGTATATTCGGCTCGCTCGTTTTCGGTGAACGAGCTCGGCCTCTCGCGATCGGCGAAATGAGATCTCCTTTTGCGGGGCTTCGCGAGAAACCGATCCGGCCACGAGAATGGAAGCAGACGATTGACCTTGGCCGTGAACTTTCGTTTGGTGCTTTTGCTTTCGGTTGAGAAAAGTCTTTCACTTGCTTTGCCCTGGGAATTTTCGTTTTCAAATAAGCTTAGGAGTCGAGGGGGCTCGTTTGCTTTATAAATAATAACTATTTGAAAAATGAAAATTCAACGACGAACGTATAAATTATCCGTGGTACATGCATTATATACACCTAAAATCATAAATTTATCAGCATTAACAACAAATCTCCCGCTAACAATGTAACGAGCCGCTCGAAGCTACACGCCGCGCTCGTGATTAATTTCGCGTGTTAAATTCCATTAAACCGGGCCGATTCGAGAGCGACTCTTATAAGCTTGGGTCCCGCTCCGCGCGCGCCGGCCGGCATTAACATAGATATCAGGCCCCGAAGGAGGAAGTCCCGCGCTCGTAAAGCATCATTAGTTCAAAAGTCGAGCACGAAGCGCGAGAGAGCCAACTTCCCGGTCAGCACGCCCCGGCCGATTCTCGTTTATGATTGCTTTTTTTTGCGGCGCGCGTGCGCCGGTGGAATTCGTTGAATTATTCATTATCGGAGGAAAGCCACTATTTCGTTGATTTTTCAGCGCTCAAGGTGGCTCGTTTGCATCTCGCTGAGGCTATTGTTGGTTATTAAAATTATAAGTGTGTGTCTGTGTGTTGAGGTGGTTTTTGTGTGGGAAGCTGATTTCGTAGTTGCGGAAGTGCAAGGCGATTGTTGATGCCTGTGTGGTATTGGATTTTTTGTTGATTTGGTAGTGGTTGTAGAAAGCTTTGTGTTAAGTCAAAGAAAAGTGCATTTTTTCATTCAGTTTTCGAAAATATAGCGACGCCTCCTTATTGCTTTCAACATTTGAAATTCATTTTCATAAAAAGGATAGTCTCACATCGTCTTAAAAAATTTTCAATGTTTACGCAATATAGCTGCGCTAGTTGTTTGCAATACTTCATGTTTCAATTAGTAATTACCATAATCTCAAAAAAATCCAAAAAAATTCTTGAATGTCCAATCATCTGAATGCTCGGTGATAAACAAAGCTCAGAACGCGGCAACGCACTATTTGTTGAATCGCATATTTCAATGGACCTCGTTTCCCCAGCTCACTTGGCGCCGAAACTTTCGAGCTTTCGCCACAAGCGCGGCAACAAACGGCTCATCAGCATCGGCAAACCGCTGACAATGCCGATCTAATCCGAGGCGTGCCCGCGTTCATCAGTCGCGAGTTATGAAGTGGCTCGTTGCGGTCGAGATTCCAGAGAGACCGGATTTTTTATTGACCGCTTAATTTCATTAGGGTTGTCATTATTTTAATTGGATTTTGAAATTCTTTGGTGTTTTTATTGGCAGAGGATAATTAAGATGAAGGCTGGTTTGGATGATGGTGTAGATCGTTGAGTTTTTAAGACGTGTCCAGCTTTAGATCCATCGAAGAAGTTTTAGGATGGTAACAGAATGTGTAAGTAGATATATGCCGAGTAGAGTAAGACAGTATCTTTTGTAGATTCATTTTTTTTTTAATTGAACTAATAAAATAAAATATTAGATCTTTTTTTATAGTTTTGGTAGACACTATATCTATATCTGATCTAGATTATTTATCCATGATCTAGATAGTAAATCAAGATGTCAAGGTGTCAACGTTTCAATGTTAACGTTAGAGTTAGAGATTTTTCTTTAAAATTACTAAAAATATAAATCAATTTATACAATTTCGAAGCAAGCTTCCATCAGGACAACATACCTAAAAATTCTCATTCTCTCAAAAAAACAACATTATTACCATTACACACATCAAATACGAGTTTACAACTGCTTTCTCATTAACAATCGCCAATAATCCATCTCAAACAAAAAAACAAATCGAACAACAAAAACCAAGCAGACGTCGTCAACATGAACTAAATCACCTATAAGAGTCTGCGAACTTGTCCTGGATTCAACTCTCTTGAGAATCAGTCCTCAGTATATACCCACGTTCACGACTCCACGTGCGTATATACCAGAGCTCGCGCGCGCGTTTTGATTTACGACTCTCGCAGCTTGTTTCCTATATCGTCTGTGCGTATACCCGAAGCCATTATCATCGTCGCGATGCTTTCTAATTAGATATCGCTTATCGCGCGTGCTAATTAGGGGCTTCGCCGGTGCGTTGCGAAAAGGCGCCGGCTTTCATTACCTCATCTTAATTCGATTATCTAATGCGTGTAGTGTTTAGATTGCGTAATGATTGTTCTGAGCTGGTGACTTTTTTGCGATAAGGTTGCAAAATTAATTCGAGCTTTTATGTTATTTCGGTGTTGGTTTAATTAAATAATTGTGTGTTTGTTTTAGATGGGTTTTAAATTTTGTTTGATTTAATGGGAAATAAATTAAGACTTTGTAAAATGAATTTTGAAATTATATGTACTTATATGTTATTAATTTTCATAGTTCTGTTGAAATTGTTGTTGGTATGGTTTCTATTAAATATATTTGTTATTTGATAATTTTTATTATAAATTGTTTCTATCTTAATATTTGTATGTTACAATTAATTATAATTTATTACACAGAGTTATTAAGAAATTATTGAGATAATTAATGTTTTAGAGAAAATTTTCCGTGCCTCATCATATCAACAAATTACTAATAAATAAAAGGATTTACTTTCTTTGAGGTTTAAATGGCCATCACACAATTATCGCTTTTATTAAATACAAATTTATTAGTTTTTACAATCAAAAACTATAAATAATTGAATTATGTTAATAAATTATAAACAATTATTTACTTCTATCGTAACTTAAATACTTTCCCTTGTATCCTAGTAATGAATGCAAGCATTTGAATACGTGGGACCAACATCTTTCACCGTGTTTACATCAAGTGAAAGGCCGGCCGGCATTTCTTGCTACTTGGAGAACCGTGAAGAAATCGTTTTTATCGGCATCGGTGGTTCAGTGGTAGAATGCTCGCCTGCCACGCGGGCGGCCCGGGTTCGATTCCCGGCCGATGCAATTTTTTTCAATTTTTGGATAATTTTTTGCTATTTTTACTGTAGCTATGACTCCAGAAAAATTATTTTATTATAGTTTGAAAACGAGCCTTGATTTTATCAATTTTTCTTTGGTTATTTTATAAATTATACTTCTGTTACTCATTTTTTTAAAAAATCGAAATTATTTTTAATGAGAAATGGTAAGAATGTCAATAGAAAAAATCGTTTTATTCCAACGGTCATGTAATACATTTTGCATATCTATATCAGAAGATACATGACAGGTATTTAGACCTTGATCTGCTAAACTAGATTTATTGTAACTTAAAACAATTTGTCTTCGCTTTTTTATATTATCGTTACTCAGGCGTTTCGAATAATTGGTACGTTAACAAACGATCCGTATTTTTTTCTCCAACTATCATCAACCTTCTCTCCAAAAATAAAACTCTAATAACCGCTAAAAACCTTCACAGACTGTAATCAAACGACGCCCTAAACCCATAACTCTCTCCCATAAATCAGAAACACTCGACCCACATAACAAAATCCAACCATATGACCCATCCCGTCCCAATTAACCCTTCCCATGTATATTCAAAGACGAAAAACCACCGTTAAACCCTTTCCACCTCCACTAACGCCGTTAGCCAGCGGAACCACTTTCACAGCCTTGATCTTGACACTGACCTTTTGTCTCTCTGTTTTACCGTGCTTAGGAGTACGACAGCGTGATGACGGAGTGGCAGGCGGCAGGCAGGCGGCTCGCCCTCGAGATGTCCGAGCTGAAGGAGTGCACGAGCAACAACCTGTCGGGCAGCCTGACGCCCCTGAATCGGCTGCTCACGGATCCGACGCTCAGGCGGACGGCCAGGGACGCCGAGGAGGCCGTGGCAGCGCTCGAGGAGAGGGCAGCGCCGCTCGTCAACGTCGAGCATGTCAGGTGAGTTGCAGGGTGGATTGCTGTTGTTGTGGCGTGTTTCAGGTGACTGGAGCGGTGGTGTTTAAGGGGATGACTTAAGTTTGATTCGGTTTGTTTTTGAGTTGTGTTTACTGAGTTTACTTTTAAATGATCTTGGGAAATTCCGGAGCTGTTATCTACAGGGTAAAGTTTTTTTATTAAACATAGTTTTGAGAGATTTTATATGTATATTTACAAGAAAATGCGAATAATTATGATAATTTAAGAAAGTCACCATACGCATTTCAAAAAGGTATAAGTCAAACTTAGGTCGTCCTATCAAGTAGTCACAGAATTATTCATTTGTTTATAAATATTGTCTAACTGTAATTTTAGTTTTTCTCAATTATTTAACTTTCAAATTTTCCAGATTCCAAACTTTCTTATTTTTGATGAATGAATGTACAATCTAGCCTCGATGTCGCAACAGTAAAAATAGATGTCTGTTTTATCGACTAGTTAGTTTTTCAATATACTAAAAACAAGAATAAGTATTAGTTAAAGAACTTAAGAACTCGAAAGCATTTAGCATAATATACATGCATGTCTTACTACAGCCGGCGATTTCTACTTAAGAAGGAAATATGCGCTGTACATATTTCACTCAGTTAACTTTACTCGTATTATTTGCTACTTTCTTTAACGATAAGTTAAAATTACGTTTTCAAAAACACTCATTCTTATTTTTGAACTGTAATAACATTTCAATAATCAATTTAATTCTTTAATGTTTTACAAATCTAAAAATTGTTTTCTCGAAAAATTGTATTCAAAAGTAAACATAAAATCAACTTAGCCAACAAGTGATTTTCTAATTACCAAAATGCGCTCTTCTATAAACAACACTCACTCATCTCCGCACGGGAAATTCCATGAAACCTTGATACTACATCCTCAATACAGTCGCGAGAAAGGCGCGAATTTCCTGAGAACCTCAATGCGCGCAGAGAAACTCGATTGTCGAAGCCCCGGCTCAGTCAAAAGTGAGAATCTCGCTCGTTTATATGGAAAAATGAAACCGTTCTGTTTCATTGTTGGCAGGCTGTCGCTGGAGCGAGCACAAAGACTGCTGGAAGAAGTAGGAAACGCGGCGACAAGGCTTGAGTCGTCGTTCGAATCGAGACGAGCCACCATTCGCAACCTCGCCGTGCTCAGGAGCATCGAGGACCAGGCGCGAGAGGTGAGTTTTAAGTTTTTTATTTTAGTTGGTTGGTTTTGGGTATATAGTAAGGAAAAATGTGAGCTGAGAGATGGGTGAAAGGAATGTGAGATTAAATGGATAGTTTAGATTTTTAGTATTTTTTCGTTTACTTTATGACTTTATGGACATACGTGTTCGGTAATTTTTTAATAATTGTAAGGAGATTCCTCATTCTTTTTCCTATACTATTTGAATATTATTTTCAAGAAATCTCTTATAAGTAACAAAAAATTTATATTTTATAAAATAACTTAAAACTTCAATAATAAAAAACAATAGTTTTCCCACCTGAACAACGCATTCTAAAGAAAATATAAAAAAAATCGGTAACGCACTTCATAGACCTTCAAAAAATACTCAAATTTCAACTACCACCATCCAGCAACCAACCTACAAACATCCCAAACTCAAACGCATCATCGCCTCAATTTCATCAAAAAATAAAAAACTCATCGCCTCAAATCTGAATTCCACGAGCCGAGGAAGCCCTCGAGCGGCCCGCCGACGTCGCGCTAATCGGTTAGCATCGATTTGCGCTCCGCGCGCGCTAAAAGAGGTCCCGAAACGAGGTCGAACGCGCGCGGAAAACCGCAGAAGGAGGAGATCACTGCAAATTGATTCCGGCGCAGCAGAAGCGAAAAGTTATTGATACGAGCCGAGCGCGCGAATGCGGCCTATTACGTACGAGGAGAAATTCGTTTTTGCAGGCTGCGAGGGAGTCAGGATTAGACGGCTAATTGGGTATTGGATTGAGGAGATTCCGTTTTGGTGCGCTGTGGCTTTTTTGAGGTGATGGCTTTTTTGTGGAACGGGACGGCTGAGTGGCTTCGATTATGTTCGGTGCATGCGATGGGATTGGGTTATTAGGTGTTCGTTGTAAATGAGATTACGATTCGCGTGTTTTGGAAAATGTTGAAGGTCACTTTTGTGATTTGCTTGAAATTTTAAGAACAAGTTTTACTACGTGATAAATATTTTGACCTTTGACATTCTGCGTTTTCAAATAGAAAAGAATTTTTCTTGCGGCAGTGACAGTACACATGTGAGAAAAAAATGAGTCATCTCAGATGAAATCGTTATATCATTGATGCCGTCTAGACAGAGAGGAATGTCGAAAGATTGTAGAAATATCTAGTCATTCATTCATAATACTAGAACGCCTTTAATTCATTCATTCTTTACTTATGAAAATAAACTGGCATGTTTACAAATATTTTTGTAACACGCGATAGCTAATAATGTCGCGTATTTATTAAGAAATGTGTCTTGCAGCACTCGGCATGTACCTCCTCAAAACAATGTAACATCGGCACACAACATTACAATCATCATTATTTACACAACTTCAAAAAACAAAACCTTAAAAACAACCTTAGCATCCAAAAACCAAAATTCACACCGAAAACAAAACCCCCAGAAGCAAAACCTATACCCACTTTTCCACGCGCGCGTGCGCACACCCAAGGCGACTGGACTTCGGAGCGCTCCTTTTCTTACACCCGTACGCATATATACAGCCATGTGTGCGCCTGGCGTTCGGTCGTTAAAGCTCGGCGAATGAACGGGCGGCTTTCTACGCGCACAAAGCATTCCACGGTAATTAGATACATACGCGATGCGCACTTGCGTTCAAGTTGAGCTTTTTTTGTTCGGCGTTTTTTTAGAAGGGTGGAGCCGAACGATGAAAGAAAGGGGAAAAATCAGCGAGAGGGAATTATTGTAAGAGTGGCGAACGATCGTAAAAAGGCTGGCCGATTTAAGCTCGAGAAGGAACGGTGAGTGGGCTTTAACTAATGGGCTGCGAGCGTGCTTCTTTGGATGTGACACTCATGCCGGCTTTGAAATTTTAAGCTAGATGTATTTTTTTGTAAAAATTCGTGCGTTTGAAATTAATAGACTTTAATTTAATTAGGTATAAATTGTTTTAAAAATCCCATATTAAATATGGCGAACTATAATCAAAAACACCGTCGCAATATTACAAGCACAATGGCATTGCGGCCTTACCTCAACAACCCAAACAGAAACCGTCCACTATCACCCCGCATCAGATGCACTCCACCTCCGACAAAAATCCAAATTCCCACTGAGTAAACCAGCCTCCGTCATACATTCAACTCCAGCCTCACAAAAGCCTCCCCCCTCACCCACAACCAACACAAACCCCCCACCCCCAACCCCCCACACGCGTGGCGCGCGCGTCTCATAACGGTCATAGTCCTCGTCGGCGATAGTAGCGCATTGCCACGATCTTGACGCTCGTTAATCAATGCCGTCTCTCAAACTGCCCACGCGCCCGGTCGCCTTAATGGTACGGACGAGCGCGCGCGCGCTGGTTACGCGATCGCTATGCGGCTCTTACGTGGCGTTTATGTCACTGCGAGCTAACGGAAAGCGCGTGTATATACGCGCCGTTTTTGTCGGGTACATTATTATTTTTTTCTTCTTTTTTCTCCTTGGGAGAGGGGGAATGTAGGTGTCGGGTTGCCTTGGGTATAGGCTGGATGCTCGGCGAGGAGGATTGTGTAACTGGATTAGGAAGATGATAATGGCTGTGAGTTATTCGGGCTTTTTGGATCGGTGACAATGACGGAGAATTAACGGATGCGGATGGGAAACGTGGACTCGGTGTGGTTTCCCTGTGTGATTTCTACTTTTTCACAATGCCGCTGTGATAAATCGATTGGTTTGGTAAACGGGCGCGCTGTTACACAATATTTCCTTTAAAAAGCCCTAAAATATATATGTATATCGTCCGCTTTAAAATTATTCCTCGTCGGCATTAAATACAAAGCCAATAAAAATTATTATAATCACGGCCTGCGCACACAAACCATCAGGAAAAACGAGCCCGATATAAATTAATAATCCATTAAAAATTCATGCAAAGTAATCGGCCCCATCGTCAGCCCGATATTTCTCGTAAATTTTTACCCATATAATACGTACAACGGTACGATCGGCGCTGCGCTCGAAAAATATTCGAAGCGCGCCTCGCTGTGTATCTCTCCGATCGATCGCGATCGATGCGACGACGAAGCCGACACGCGCAAAGGGAGCCGCGTGTTTTGAAAGGCCACTTCCGTAAATGGCGCGCCAGAGTCCTGAGCTCGTACGTCAGTTTTACATTGACGGGCTCGTTGGAGATTTTCGGGTTTATGGCGCGCAAGGAGCGTTGCTGTAGAAGGTTGATGGTATGGAGGTGGGATTGGAGTGTTTATTTGGGTTGATGGTTTCGATATGGTGGTTCTTTTTAAATTGGGATCGAAAAAATAACGTAATTGTTCCTAGATTATAGTAAGCTTTTGATGTTAAGATTTTTTATTATACTTTAGTTAGATATTAATAAAAAGTAAATTTAAAAGACTTGTTGGAAAAAATCATATTGTTTAATAATTTGCAAAATCATTTCTGGAGTGAATGTACCTCAATAGTAATTTATATTTGTCTATTATAATTAAATTTATTTTACTATAATATTATTCACTTAACTTAAATTTTACTTATGAAGCCTGGTTTGATAGAGATGTATAACTAGTAAGGTAGAAAATCATTTACGCCCATACTACCTTAGTAATTGTACATGCATTTGTTTCATACATAAAAAAGAAAAAAAGAATAAAATATCTAAAAGCTTTATCGACTTATCATTCACGCCGCGCTCATAAACATATGTAAAACGCATGCTTTATATAGAGCGACACGCTTCGTAACTATTAGTTATGTCACGCGTGGACACCTGACCACTTTCGTCCCTCGCATATCAAGCGCGCTGTAAGACTGATTATTTCCCCCTTTTTTTCGTCGTCGCATGCACCGTACAATGAAACGAACCGAAAATTCCAACGTCGATCCGACGCGTGATCTGCTTCTCCCTCTCCATTGTACCTCAGGAATTTATTTACATAATGCGACCGATAAAGTACCATAAATTCTAACCGGGTACAAAGCCACTCCTGTCGAAAAAAAAGAATCCCGAGTCTCCCATTATCGCGATCGTCGCTCGAGTTAAACTGTTTTACTAACTGTTCACCGATAGTACCGAGCGCGGCGCATAACAGACGACCACTCAAAGGAGATTCTCGTCAAAACAGAAACGCGCTATCGGAAATATAGAGTGAATCCTCCAAAAAACACAAACCCGCACTTCATTGTCCTCTCTCCATCAAACCCCAAACCTAAAATAACACCTCCCCCCCCTCATCTCACTCCAATTGCATCCCAAAAGAAAAATCCTCGTCACCGACCTCGTCTCTAAGGAATCAGCTGTTCGGCAACGGCACGCGGCATACGTAGATACACACAGAGAGCGACACTCTCCCACGAGTGCGGCTTTACCTCTCGTACCGTTAGATCAGCTCTTGCGCTCCTCGCGCGGGCCTAGCCCACACACTGTCACTCGCGCCGCGGCCGCCGCGCTATAAACGCACAAACACAGACAGAACTATCGGAAGTGGGTCGGCGCACGTGCGCGACAATGCGCCTAATTGTTCGGCGCGTGAAAGCGCGGAGTTTCGCGGATTTTTGAGGAGCCGCTGCCTCGCGGAGTCCTTCGCGCGTGCGAAAGTGCGTCGTCTGCTGCAGCGAGCGTGCCGAGTGGTATTAATAATAGGATATTGGTTGGAGGTGGAACAAAAGGTGCATAGAAAGTGATAGGACGACAGGAGTGTTATTAGGAGCGGTGATTTGTTGTGTAAGGGTGCTCTGGTCTGAGGTGACGCGAGGAAGGATTTTTGCTGGATGGTGCGAGGAGTTACAATGGATGTGGATGTGTTGCGAGGCTGTTGTGGGTGACGAGGTTGGTAAAAGTAAATAAGGTCGGGGTTCGGTGGAGATTGTGGTGTGGTAGAGGTTGACGGTTTATTATGTTGTTCGGGTGAGGTTTGTACAAATTGCGCACGTATATGGATGGTAGCTTGGTACGTGCAGACAAATTTAATGAATTTTCGAGTGGTAAATTGGTCAGTCCTCTCATTCATCGGGCTCATTAAAATGGGAACTAACATCGAAGTCGTGACGCGCATGTAGACGTGTCTCACGAGTGTAGCCGGCCGTAACGGTTCTCCGATATGATGAATCCTGTCGTTGTTTAAATCAGTTGTCAAAAAAAAAGCATCTAAAGAAACTCAAAAAAAATTTCCAAACACCTGTCCCGTAATAAAAAACCAATCGCGTCTTCCAAATCTAACTCACAGCAAAACCAAAAACATACCTATCCTCCGCGAATCGATTTCACTCGCATCTCTCAACAAGCCAGCGTTCGCCATAAATCGCAGCAGTAACATCCAACAGTCCTCGGAAGCTAGCTCGGCTGACGAACTCTCCCAGCGGTTGCATCACCAAGCGCGGAGGCTGCAAAAAGTCCGACTCCCGTCCTCAGTCCAATAAATTAATTTGCAATCGCGACGTCGCGTCGTGTGCCGGTAAAAAAATCGGCGCGTTAACAAAAAGAGGGAGGAAAATCGCCGGGCAAAAAAGCGAGGAAAGGCCACAAAAGGCGAATGCCTGAAGCGTGCATTCTTGAGAGGCCGCCGCAGCGACGTTCCACTTTAATCAGTCTGGGCTTAGAGAGATGGAGAGAAAATCGGTGGGATGTATACGTAGGATTTTTACTGAGCGTTGCTCGATGATAATCGCTTTTTAATATAGTATATACGAATTATTGCTTTGGTCGTTATACGGGGTTATTAGTGTTCAGGAGTATTTTGATAGTGGTGTTGCGTATTTGTATTTTTAGCGTGTTTCGAGGGTGATCCACTATTGAGTTGGATGATACTAATTATTATGGGCTTTTAATAAGATAGAAATTTGATTTAAATTGTGACGATCAATGCTGAAATCGTTTAAATCGTTGTAATGGCAAATATGAGCTCGCTACTTTGAGTCTTAAATCCGAAGAGCAAAGAAATTTATTAAGAAACACTATTTCATTGTAAAAGTAATTGAAAATACACGAAATTTATTCCAGTAATTAACATTAATACTTTGATATGTGCACCTCCAAGTATCGACTCTCTCCCCCTGAGCCTCAAATTGATTGCAACATTCCCGAACGTACAAACTGCTGCAACAATCTTTCACTCAAATTACATTAAACCTTCATTACTTTCTCTATACACCCGAAATAAAAAATCGCCGAATCCATTTTCACAATCATCGATTAAACTTTCGCACGCGCGCCGAAATTTACGCGCTGACCTCTCAGCCACGCAGCAACCCACGCTCGAATTATCAATCCCGACTCATTAAATAAAAAAAAAAGAAAAGCAGAAGATCACCAGACAACGACGCACGAAACAAGAGAGCGGAATTACCCGCGATCGTCCAATTAATTTACGAGGCTCGGTTCCGCACCTGTCAGTGCTGCGCGCGGCAACAACAAAAGGAGCCGCGCTTAAGCGTACTTACATACACGATCGGCCAGATACGAGCCGTTAAATCGATCGCGCGCGATTATTAGGATTAATGTAAAGCGCCGGGACGAAATGAAAGGGGCCTGATCCGGCGCGAGAAGAGAGTTAAATGTATGCGCCGATAATCGTAACGAGGTGGCTGTGATGTACGATTTTTTTTTTATCGGGGTCTTTTGGCTGCGCCTTTTGGGATGATGGAGGATTTAAGGAGTGGGTTTTTAACGGTTGATATGGAAATTTGGTAAGGTTTTAGATTAGGGGTAGTTAATGTTATCGGCGGTCGTTTATGTTAATTGATTTTTGCAACCAAGTATTTTCGCAACGCGATATATAAATGTTTATGTTGATAAGGCCGATAGCTAATTTACAACGGTAATGCTACAAAAACGCGCGGTCTAACTGAATTTCTAAATCACTCAGGGCAATGGAAAAAAAGCTGGCAAAATAACTACCGTAATAAAACAACGTATAATTTGATCTCTAATCTGCATACTTTGTCAAGAGCGAGCCAGCGCTAATAAATTCCCCCGGCGAATAAACATTATGATTTATAAATAATTTAGCCCGAGCCCCGCGGAATTATAATGTTGCATTGTCTCTCGATAATGGAACATAACTCACGAGATTTCTCGATAAAACGAGGATTGCTTTTCCGACCTATCTTTCACGTATCAATCTACTTTCTCCCGCGCTCCTCCCTCCGGAAAATATCTTTATTTATCGCGAATGCGCCGGTTTTGCTCGCCTCGTCTTGCGTAAATGGAAAGTAAGAGTATCGTTACAATATTCTGCCTAAACGCTTCAGTTTCGTGATCTCACGGGTGGCGAAAAATTCGGCTTTAGCGCGAGCACGAGTTATCGTTTTCCTGGACTCTTGACTGCTCTATTACCTCAGCCCGCGCTTATTTCACTCTCCTGCTGAGGTTATCGGGCTTTTTTCATCTGCGCCGCTGGCTTTAATGTTACTTCCATCATTCGAACGCTCGGTAATGCGTTAGAAATGGAGTTATTAATATTTATTGCGCAATTACCGGCGCGAAATTGTTTGGATATAATATTTCAAAGTCGTTACGGTTTACGGATAAATAAGCTTTCGAATTCTTGTTTCTTTAGTTGGCTAGAGTAGTTTTCCGAGTTGGGAGTTTTATGTTTTTCATTAGCTTAAGTTACTTACTGATAGAACTAATTACAAATAAAGTTAGCCTAAGCTGTTTAATCGAGCGGATTTGTAAAACTAGAAATTATCTAGTACATCGTTCATTTCATTTACTATCATTGCAAGAAAATTTGGTTTAACATTATCTAATACACAACCATGTAAAATAGTTTAAAATTAATTCAAATAAAATAAACCTCTCTATAGACGCATTTATAGAAATCACTTCTGAAACCTACCTTATAAAATTCATCACAATAATTTACAAAAATAAAAAATAACTAACTTCAATAACTCATACGCATAAAAAACGACTCCATACAATAAATACATCACTACCCATAACTTCCCAATACACCTCGTAACAATTTTTCTCCTCGCGCTCATTTACGTCTAGTTAGGCGCGGCACCATTGGCCGAGTCTCTCTCCACCAGGCCATCACAATCCGGCGCGTCTTCGAAAAAGATACAAGCTCCCCTCATTACGTTCTCCCGACGCTGGCCGCATCGAAACCACATCACGATTTAGATGCAACTTTCCAACGGCCGAGAGAGCCGCCTCCTTTAATACGGGGCCGGTAAACGACCTGGGCGTATATTTTCATTCCCCGCATATTTCGCGAAGCGCGCCGCTGGCTTTTTCTGTCTAATGGCTTCCTCAGAGGTGGCCGATTGCGTCTTTACTACTGCGACGCCGGCTTCCTGTCGTTTATTGTTTTTTTGCCTTCTTTTCGCTGGCTTGATTGTGGCCGGGTTTGCTTTTTTTTTTTTGCTGGGATCGGGATATTTGAGATGGAATTGATGCTCGGGATTTCGTAAGTGTTGCGTCGATGGGAAACGTTAGACGATGAGGGTTTTTTGTGTCAATTAGGCTGTCGGGAAATTTATGGGAGATGGTTTTGTTGCGAATTTGTAAATAGAAATTTTAAGTACTAGGCGTTTACTGTGCTGCGAGTTGTGTGAGTAATAAAAATTGTTTTTGAACATATTTTAAAGGTTTTTTATGAGTGTGCGAAGTTTATTCAAATGTTTGTTGGAAATTTATTATACTAGTTGAGTAAAAATGGAATGCGTTTTGTAATACTTTGAAAATACGAGACCTAAATTGTTCGCATTTTTTACAAAACGTTGATCAGACGTAATTTGTTAATGTCTCAATTTTGATTGAGGTAGGATTTTCTAAAGATTGATAACCTTGAAGTTTTGAAATTTTCATCATTCCACCTAAATATTTTTCTTAAACATACATGTGAGAAAAATGTGAGAAATTTGTATACTTCTTTCCACTCCTATCTGTTTTACTAAAAACTCATAATTCTAATAGTTTTTCTTAAATAAGAGAGTAATATTTCAACAATATTTCTCAGCACAGTATCCAATTATCAATTATCAAACCTCATTAAAATGATAAATTCATACTAAAAAGAAAATCCAAAATTCCAAAACATTCTCCAAAAACAAAGTACATATTCTTTCCAAACCCTCCACTCCCCAACTCTAACCACCCTCAAAATTACATACTCATATCCCACAGATCAAAGCCACCACAAAAAAAGCCAATATAACAACTTCCTACATGCATATCGCAGCCAACCGCTATACAGCTCCATTAACGCACGCTCGATTCGCCGATGAATCACCGCGGCGATCGATCGGCTCTCGCGTAAACCTCTACGACTTCGCGTTAAATAAAAAGAAAAAAAATATCCGGAGTAGGGGAAAAGGCCGCCGCGGGCCGCTCATTGTCATTAATCCAGGAGTGCAGCGCGCGCGGCCGGCCGGGAAAGTGCTAAATCGCCGGTTTCTCCGTTCCTCTAGTCCACGCCTGGGCGCGGCGAATTAATCTCAATTTGCGGCCCGCGCGCGAGCTGTGCGCGTGTGGTTTTACAGCTGTGATCAAAAGTCGAGTTTGGCGGTGAGCGCGTGGAAAAATGTGGGGTGATTTTTAGTGTGGTGGAGGATGAGGCTGAGATTCAAATGGTATGTTTGAAATCTGCGAATCGTTTGGTTTTTGTTGTGATTTGTAGGATGCAAATTGTAAGTATAAAAGAATTAAAAATGTTTTAGATTAAAATTAATTAATTAATTATTTAATGTTTCACTATTTTTTTATATTTGCTAATTGTTACACTCTAATTTTCGTTTATCGAAAAATCTTCGTTTGAGTCATAAAATCCAAAAGCTTATACTTAACAAACCTACTTTATTTGAATCATCTCAAAAAATCATCCCAATCAGCATCCAAACCCACTCTAATATCTAAACTTCAAATAATCTCACCTGTCGATAAAATTCCACCCTTCCATCAACGCAACCCCCTAAAAATCTCTAACCTTCCATCAAATCATCAAAACTCTTGCCACACACTGTACCCAACCCGCGGCCATCCAACAACTTTGGTCTTTTCAGGGAAAGTCCAATTGAATCATTCGGTTTCCCGCTTCTCAGCATTACCTGCGCGCCGATTCCATGATCATCGCTGCAATAATAATCGAGCGGCTTCCCGGCTCGCTCACAAACATCGAAGGGGCTATAGACGCGTCGATCTTTTTCATATGCGATGTAATAGCGAGAGCTGTGAGTGCCTCTGTAAGAAGTGTTTTTTTTTAGTGGTGAAGTGGTTGACTGAAGTGGTTTTCATGCAGAGAAACTTTTTAAATTTTAATCGAATAGTGTTTAAATGTTTATTTTTTGAGCAAATTAGAATTTCCTAGTTCCGTTTTTTTTTCAAAGTAGATAGAAATTTTAACTGTCGAGTTTGAACTTAAAATATAGTTCATAAAATGGATACATAAATAAATAATAAAACTAGTACATAAATAAAATAAATACACGAATACTCAATATGTCTCACAGCACCCAACTTTATACGCTAATATCATACATAAATATTATTCAAAAACAAATTCAATGCTAAATGAATCATTAGCGCACTAATCTTCATCTCAACATCAACGCACAAAACCATCGCCAATAAAAAATCCCTCCACTCTCCACTCCCAGCCTCCCAAACAATCCGGATCTGCAATCAGCGATCCGCGCACCAAATGAAAGTACCTACACAAACATCCCGCACGCACAAAAAATCCAGCTCGATGAATAGGACCGCCGATCCAGACCGCTAAATATTCTAGAAACGCGTCCCGATCATATCTCCCTCTCTTTCGACTCACAAATTTTTGCCCCCTTTTAACGCGAGAATCGGAAAGTCACTGCAGCTCCGCGATGAAAAAAAGAGTCACGCGGTCAGCTCGCCCGTGAGAAACTCGAATCTATTAATATCAACGGAAGAGGTACGACGACGCACATAAGAGAGAAGGAAAAGGTGTTCGCCCTCATTGGCCGAGCGCTCGGTGCATCGCGCGCTGCGCTTATCTGATGGAAAGGCGCGCCGCTCGGCTGGTATATACACGCCACGGGTTTGTGTTTTCTTCTCTAGCCGCGAGAGAGTTAGGAAAGTCCTGGAGGAGCGATAGTCGCTTGTTGTGCGAGGGCTTGAGTTTGTTGCAAAGGGGAATTTTTTTTCGGGGGTTTTGGAGGAAGGTGTTCTTTGTTTGAGAGTTGATTCGTGATTTTTTTGGTTTGGGAATGGTAGGTTTATAGTAGTTGGGATGTTTTCCTTGTGCGATTGTCTATTTTGTTGATGTTCGGTGAATTAGGCCGAGACTTTGTCAATATCGGAGTGTAATATGAAATCTGTTTTGCTTTTTACGTTTATAAACATCAGAATGAATGAAATCCGTAAACGTAAATTTTTAACAACAATACTAAAATATTTAAAAACCCCCATCTCCTACACTTTGTTTCTTATCGTATCTACAGATTTCATAACCAATACACAGCATCGACACACATAAAATCCACACCGTAAAATCTCCTCAAAACCAATCGCTTAAATAAAATCACTCCTCTCATTCCCTCCACCTCCCCCAATAATCCAGCGCAAAATCACATCTCATTTCCAAGCTGAACACCAAGCTCACCTCTTAGCCAGCTCTACTCCCTTCTTTACAACCTCCTTCCGACATAATAAACCGCTCCTCGCGATTTTCGCGCCGCGCGACAGTGAAATTCGCGAGAATCCGCAGCTGCTCGGCAGCGCCTCCGTTATAAGGAGGAAGAAAAAAATTCTTTCTCCCCGTCGTTCCTGGCTTTACGACGGTATTACTTACGTACTTTATTGGAGCGGCTCGGGCTAAACTTTGTTTAGAAGCGCGAGCCCGGGGACTCGCTCTCTCAGCTGTGTGTCTGCGATCCAGCCTGGAATTTATGTGCGCGAGAACGAGAATTTTCGCGCTTGTCCTTTTTTGCAAATGACACGCCGATTTATGTGGGCCGAGCGCGCCGCTCGTGGTACTGTTACGGCAACGCAAAAGGGGGATGTGCGTGCCGAGCCGTCCTTTTCGCCGCTGGAATGTTACGTATTTGATCTTTTTTTGGTTTTCTTTGCGAGGCTTGTTTTTATTTCGAGTTTGCGGGTAGTATTTTCCGCTGGCGATTGTAATTTGCATATTGATTTTGAAAAATTTTCCTTTGCTCTTTGTAGCGTGAACTGATGCGGATGCACAACGGTTGCCTTTTACGGTGGATTATAGATTATTTAGCAGTAAAAAATTGGATGACCTAACAGTTTTTGAATTCTCCAATACGATCAACAAGTAGCTCCCCCACCACAACCACAAATCCATTATTCATACCCATAAAGAACCTTCCGCTGCGCAATAAAATATCTATTTATCTACAACCGATCACCCTATCCATATCCATACACAACCCATCCGCAATCGTTAAACTCCCATATCAAAGCCTCGCCGATCCACAAAAGCACTCGGCCCTGCGCACCGGCAATTCCCGCTCCCATCCCCCCCAAAAAGAACGAACAATTACGCATCGGTTCTTATTTATTATGACATAAAAGGGGATCGTCCGGTATAACGAGTCCGATTAGAAACCCGTGCGCGCGCCGCCGCCGCATCGTAAAGCAGCTATTAATGGCTCCGCTGAGTTTCTCCGGGACGGCGCGCGCGCCGGCTCCGAAAAACAGAGGACGGGAGGCAGGAGGGAGATAATAAACGAAAGCGCGAATGACTCGGCGCGTGGTCCTTCTTGGAAGTGATAAAAGTGCGGCTCGGGTTCGGCCGATTGGGAGGTTTTTTGTCGATGCGGAGCGTTTAAGAATGATATGCACGTTGAGACGTTCCGGATGTAAATTATAAAGTTGATGATGATTAAATTTTCGAGGACTAATTTACTAAACGAAGTTGCTGTACTTTAGGTCACACTGTAGGTGTATACCAATCGTTCGCTAACTGGAACAATCGATATGATATACGCACTGGTCCCAACAATAAACACTCGCACCTTCCGAGCCCCCAAACGATGTATACATTTTATCATCGCGTTAAGCAAGCCGGCTCGGAGAACTAGGTTTATGCCCGCGCTCATATTTCTAAAGAGTTTGGAAAATTAGAAAACGCCGGCTCGTTGTGCGAGGATCATTAGCGCCCCGGCGATTCCGACTGGATTTCCGCCAATCAAGGAAACCTGCACGCTGCTTTAAGGCTGCGCGAGCGGCAGACAGGCAATTTACTATTGCACAACGAGTTTTTCACGTTTCTTTGCATCCGATGCAAGTGGGTCGCCTGTGGATCTTTCAGACCCAGCCGATTGTAGCTCCAGTCCGCTCGCCGCGTTATGATCAAGCTTGTAATGTCGTTTATTTAACGCCGAAGTTTGTCGACTTTTTTCGCCGTCGTTTTTCCTAACCGTAATCCCAGATAAAGACCCACATCCGTTACGTTTCGTCACTAAACGCGAAATGCGATCATTAAAGCGCGATAATTAAAAAAAAATCTCCGGTAACGAGTGGCCATCAATGTCAACATTCCTCCCGTAGTACAAAGAAACATTTGTTATACAGCGCGCTGCCGAACTCTCATCTCTTCCTTTACCTTTTTTGCATTCTTCGGCGCAGCTCGCAGCGCACCTGTCCGTATCGGTCGCGGCGGAAAAAAGCCCGGCGTAACTGACCTTCCGAAGGAGGCGGAAAGGAGAAAAAAACGCCGAGCGGAAAAAATCGAACACTCGCCCAGGGTTACGGCTATAAAGCGTTACGACAGTTATTTGCATGTGGGCCCGCGCGGTGCAACAATGAAACCGACAAAGCTGGAGGAATAAGCTTCGGTCTCGGGTAACTGGGCAGCGCGTCGATATACCCACGACGGGTAATTACTGCGCTTTTAGCAGTTTAATGGGTATCGGGTATGGTTGAGGGGCTTTCGGTTCGTTTTTCTTGGATGCTTATTAAGAATAGTTGTGATTTATGTGGTGGATTGATTTCTTTTGTGATGGGAGGAATTGTCTGGCGATGTGCTGTATGGATTTAAAGTGACGTTTAAGATTTCTGCTAATTTGTAGTAAAAAATGTTGATGGGGACAAATTGATGCTCTCTGAGTTGTATTTTAATTTTTAGTCTTCTATGAACTCGCGGAGAAATAAAATCGAAAATGTAGCCATCTCAAATCGCCGAACCACGAAAACTGCTAATGCGCAACTCAAAGTGTCTAAATGACTTGCTGGTTGCATCATCAGCTTCTATACACGGCAGCCATATTTCACCCTCATCATAGTCCCATCTAGTTCATAACTACCAATCCAAAAATCGCTCGATACGTCGATTAGAATCTCTCTATCGTGATTCGGCAACCGAGCTTCGAGCCCTCCGACAATCACTAGTGTACAGATCTATATAAGTACACGATTACGAGGAGGCTCATCTCGAAAATGAACGAGTTGATCACGAGCGTTTTGGCCAAGTGCCTTAGAATTGCGTAGGTATAGAGCAGGTCAAAACGTTTAGCGAGGAAGATGAGTTTTTGGAAGTGGTAACGAGAAAGAGGAGCCACGGAGCGAGGTGTCGGGTGAAAGTGAGATAATGGCTGGTAGTAATTCGATAATTTGGTTTGGGTTCAATAATTAGCTGATCAGTGGCGAATTCGATATATGCATTTAGTGAGTAATACGAACTAGTCGTTACTGTGGTTAATTACATGATGGTTTGCCATTGGTATACCATCTTCGCAAGTTTCCGAGGTAGCGCGAGTG
>JAPYZA010001926.1:0-20148 GCA_030522685.1 Eupelmus azureus
AAATTAATTTTATTGTGGTATTGGTGGGCAAAGTGAATTCCGTATTATGACGTTACTATTTTTTTATAGTATTATAAAGAAATTATGAATGTAAAAGTACAAAAACACTAAATAATATTTTGTATTATAGCATGTTATTTATCATAATGTAAATAATATTTTTAATTTTAACAACTCATTGATTGGGTAGTAACAAGAGTTTTATTTATAAATATTCATAAAAATATGATGAATTTACCATTCGTTACTGATGATATTGAATAAAAAACAACACAAAAATGTATAATAAAATCTTGATTTTTATACTTTTATAAAACTAAAAAACTCGTACTACTATCTGTAATAGTAATGAAATTAATAATATCATAAAATAAATAGTATAATTATGTATGCAACTGTTTGATAATATTGTTATTTAGTTTTTTAAACAAACAGTTTTATATTTAAAAAATAAAGATTTCTAAACAAATTCTTAATAATTGAATTAATTAATAAGCGTATAAATAAAAAATTTCTCATACATTCTCAAAAAAATCATAATTATTTTTCCATATCAACTTAAAATTGTAATAGTACGTACAAAAATATCAATTACTTCTTTAAACATAAAAAATGAATCTGAAAAAAGCATACCTGCATAATCCGGCGTGTCCTTCACCGACGTCGTTGTTACAAACGGCGTCGACTACTCCGGCCGGTGTCTCTTTCTGCAGTTGAACTCTACATTTCCTGATACCCGAAGGCCCCTCAGTGTCATACGCGACTCCGTGTTCCTTTAGCAGCTGTTGCAGCTGGGCTGGTTCCTTGTCGCGCAGGTAGAATAGACAATTGCGTGGATGATGGGCATGCAGGCCGAGCTTGGCGCAGTAGGCGCTCACCCCGCACTTGGCGCCCATCACGAACTTCATACCACAACCGCAGCAGAATTCATACTTGCACTGGCTACAGGTGAAGTGCATGCAGCCTGAGGATAGAGATAGAGAATTTGTTTGCGGATTAGATTTGCGGTGAGATTTACGAATAGGCTAGGGCTACGAGTCGTTAGGGTTTGGTCGTTTGGTGATTATGGTTTATTTACAAAATGATTTTGCGTTGTTACACGTGAGTATAGACCTCCGAAAATGGAGACATAGGAAACGTTATTAAAAATTTATGATTATATCAAAAATATGTAGTAAAAATAAAAAGAATCATTCAGGGCTTTTGACAGATTGTGAAATGTACTTAGTCGGTTAAAAATAATGTTATCCGTTAACGTTGTCCTTTTTTTTACTTACGAATCCTCGATCTAATGTCATCTATTCCTATTTGTAATAAATTTAATTTTTAAAAAACTTTAATAAAAAATTTTCCAATTATCTATAATTGTACAAAGTATTTAAGTTTATCGATAAAAAATACAAAATAAAGGATGAAATTTAGTTTTTAAAGTATATGTATGACTGCTTGTTTTTCTACTGCATATTGTGATAATGGTAATTAAAAATTTACCTCCGCGTGACAAAGAGTATTTGAACTTGCACTTGGGACAATCGATTCCGTTGTCGGCCAAATGTTGCGCCAGTCCCTTTTCTTGGTTATCGGGATCGTTTTCATCCTTCCACGCGGCGAATTGCTCACAGCTTATGCCTTCGTGTTGTTTCTCCCACTGACAGAAAATCCACGAATAAAACGGTAGTTTTAATTAATGAATAATTTTTTATATTATATGAATCTTATTTAAAAATTTAAAACACTATACGCACCGGTTTACGACAAAATGCGCACGTAACCGATCTGCAGTCGGGACAGATCAGCCTCTTGTGATTTGGTTCTGCGTAGAATCCACTCGAACACTAAAATCATACGCTCACGCACATTACATTAACATTCCCATATATAAACCATGCTGCAATATTAGAACTATAAAAAGTCAGCTCACCTGCACGCACCACTTGAAATTAGGATCCTGCATGAGGGTGCGATCTCTGAGCTTACGCTGGAAAAGCTCGTGTATGGGTGGGTCAAGTAAAGACTTGAGCTGGATATCTAGGATGCTAAAGTACTCAAGGACCTCGTCCTCGTTAGCGTCGCGTAGATCCGGCTCCTTGCAGAACGGGCAGACGGCGTCGGTGATGCTACGGTCGCTTATCTGGATTGTGAAGTAGTTCTTGGCACACTCGTCACAACAGCGGTGGGTGCATCTCAGCATCGAGATCATCTGCAAAGGGTGTGGTGGAGAGTTGTTGTAGTTATGAATTACTGCTCTTTTTTTCGTGAATTCGTGTAGATTTTCTGTTATTATAGTTATGTAGTTATAATTTATTCGTGATAATCGGCTGTATTTATGACTATGCGATCTCTGGTAGAAAACTGACCATATTCTGGGTAAAATTTCTGGTCAACAAATGTACTGGTTTCAGAATTTTTAGATAAGTTACATTTTAACATTTGTTGGCCAGAAATTCTGCCCAGAATCTAGTCAATTTTCTACCATGGATGAGTAGTTCCTAATTAAGATCTATCTAATTTGACTCTTGCGGCAAATTTAGTAAAATTTAAATAATTAGGCCAAACTAATTGAATTTCTATTTAGGTAAACTAAACATTTTTGCCTGTTTTCTGTTTAACAGAAAGATGTAATATAAAACATCTTACTCAAAACCAAAATACACTCACACTAAAATCTAAAGCAACAAGAAAGTAAAAATCTCACCTTGCTCATTGCAAACCTGCCGGTGCAGAGCTCGCATTCCTGCTGCAGAAATGCCAGCGCGGCCTCAACGCTAGCGCACTGTTTGGCCGCGTGGATGGCCTCATCGTCGCTGAACTTGAGTGAGAGCAAGCTCGCAGCTACCTCGGCTTCTTCGTAGCTCGAGGCTCGGCCCTCGGCCAGCAGTCGCCGGGCGACTCTCTACAAATAAAAGCGCGCAAAACGCGACGTCAATTTGCGTTAGAAATAGGAGATACCGATGGGTTTTTGGAAAGAGATACGAGAAATTTTGTAAAAACGGTTCGGTACTAATTTGGAAGGTTTTTATGGGAAAACTATTAGGTGGTTTGTCAACGGAAAAACAGAACTTGCTAAAGAAATGTATTTTGGCGTATTGTTTAAGGATTTGTGAGATTTTGTAGGATACAAAGATTTGCAAACTACTTTTATCATTGTAAGTTCTGTTTTATCTTGTTTTCAGTCTTTTATTGTTGTTCATGGACAATAAATTCTTTTAATATAACATCTAAAAATTACTATTTTACTATAATAAACTTGTCTTAATTAAAATTTGCTTAATTTAATATTTTATTCTACCTTTATTTAACCTATTATTTAATATGGAATGTGAAAAATAAATAAACTAACTATACAACTCAGAAAGAAAATTATACTAAACAATAGGTCAATTCTTAAAGAAAAAATTAAAATATTTTGTTAAAATTTTGTTTTATTGGAGCTATCTGATAACTTCTGATTTAATTTTTCAATAAATTGTACCTGAGAACATGTTATTTCATTATCTTACATGAAATATGGAGTTTTACAGCGTTTTTGTAAAGTTAGGATGAATTCAGTAAATAAAAATGATTTGGTCCATACGGTTTTATATATTTTGCAAATAATTAGTTTCAAATAAATTTTTTTTTGTTTAATCTACGAATTAACTTTCAATCATTTTAATTTACTGGTAAATGCGAGCTTCAAATACAAAAAATATGCATGAAATGGGGTATGAAATGAAGATGTGAATCATGCGGAAAAAAATTCTTTATGATTGATACAAGGAAACAAGAAAAATGCACCAACGTCTATAAACGAGCTCTTCACATTTAAAATATTTATCTATGGTTGATTTTACTTGACAAAATGTTCTGACTTTGAAGCTCAACGAAAATGATTTTCATTCTAATGACTAATATTATTAATATTTCATATTTATTTTTTATTTTCCTGAAAATGAATTTGTATGAAAACTTTTTCATGATAGTTTGTAACAAAATAATTAAAGAAATCAGAAGTTTGAAATACATTGAGGTCCTGAAATCCATGTACAAAATTATAAATTCAAACGTAATCATGGGTTTTTAAATTGTATGCACGATGGTGATAATTTATCATTTATGTAAGAGTACCATTACTGAATTAGTAGCCAAGAATCTAAATATTTTGTATCCATTTAATTATTGATTTATTATGGAAAACAAAAAGATTATAAGAGAAAATCGATATAAAAAAATTTTCATGCAAACTTCTAAAAGAAGAAAATGTACGCTTCTTGAAAAGAAAACCTCTCTATTTAACTTTTCTAAGTGGAAATCATTTTCGCATAATATTTTGATAAAGACAATTATTACAGTCATCATGTTTATGAAAGACATGAATTAATACGTTAGTTAAACAAAAATATACTCACCGTCTCACATTAATAAACATTATATATTATGAATTGCGAATGAAAACCTTAAATGCGTAAATAAAGAATTAATTCTTAATCTAGTATTATGTATGCCACACATGAAAGAAAAAAAATTAAAGGGTCAGAGGGTCTTTGGTGCAGTATAACGTTGATTCGATAATTTCCAAAAATTATTCTACTTCCCTCTTGCCATGTTATGCACAAACAGTATGTTACTTGCGAATGGTTCTTAATCAATAAAAGGCCGGTTGTTATTATTTGCGAGTGAGCTCTTTTTGTAGACATTGGTCTGCCAACAACAGACTTGGCAGTGTCGCTTTAATTCGTAGTCTACTGACCTCCCGTTCACACGTGGGAGCAGTTTCCTTGGCAGTCTCCGCGCTTTTACTCTCCTTTTTAATTTCCCGCTTAAACCTCTGTCGAGGCTTTTTATCGCTCTCAAATTGCTCAATATAGCTCGCAACGATTGAGAAGCGTTTTCTTGGCTTAACACTTTTCGTTATCGGTTCTTCAGCTTTCGATTCTTTGTTCTGTTGATTGTTTGAAGCTTCTTCGATTTTATCAGTAGGAATAGATTCATTTAATTTTATGTCTGGTTCAATATTAATTTGCCCTTCGGTTTGCTTGGGATTTTCATTTTCTGCTAGTATTTCTGAGAATTCTTTGTCATTTTTCTCGCCATTTTTAATATTTTCTTCAATAGACTCATCATCTGAAGTTTTATCATAGTCTGAAAGTTGAGCTTTAATACGATTTAAAGTTTTTTCCAGCATCTGTTCCACATTTGATAGATTTGTGGAATGGTCAGATTCTGATGTTTCTTCCTTATCAATACTTAAGTCTTCAATTTCATCTGAGTCAGTATCATAAGCAACATCTTCAATCACTTCATTGGTTTCGCTACTTTCGCTCTCTTCTTCTGATTCACCAGACTCTACACTGGATTCTAATTCTGACTCTACATCTTCTTCATCAGATTCTTCCACTTCCTCAATTTCTGATTCACTATCTGTAATTTCTTCTTCTTCGTCGTCTTCTTCCTCTTCATCTTCTTCATCATCTTCCTCATCGTCTTCATCTTCCTCATCTTCATCTTCCTCTTCCTCTTCGTCTTCGTTTGTTTGTACTTGATTATTAGTATCTTTTATTGCAATATTTGATTCAATTTCTGATTTGATAATATCTGGTGTAGATTTTTCTGTTATGTGAGTATCCGACTCTTTATTTGATTTTTCTTCCGTTAGTTTTATTTCTTCAACAATCTTAGCAACTTCAATCACTTGTGATTTTTCAACTATAGTCTTGTCAGTATTATTTTGGTTCTCGGAATGTATATTTTCATTTAAATTTTTACTTTCTTTTTCGCTTGTAATTAGATCATCTTTTTTCATAAAACACGTATCTTCTTCACATATATCATCTTCATCTTCAAGTTCAACATTTTCCACCTTATTGTCGATCAATTTCTCATTATCTTCTGTCTTTGAAATATTTGTTTTCGCTTGCGTTTCCACATTTCGCTGGAATTTTTTGAATTGACTTTTTTCGCTAATGTTAAAGGTAGCAATGGGCTTGATGATATTCGCATCTAATTGTCTTTGCAAACAGACCGATATGTTCTGAGGAGGAATTCGCTTAGTACCCTTGAAAATTGGTATCTTCGAGGGTTGAATTGTTTCAGTGACTGATTTTTCAAATTTCTTTATTTTGTTTTGTATATCCTCGTTTACATCGATAATTTTTAGTGGATTTTTCTGCCAAGGCTGGAAAGATTTTGATTGTTTTTGATTTATTTGATTTTTACAGTAAGCTACATTAAAAATTTTCGATTTAGGATCATTTTTAAAATTAAAATTTTGAATTTGTGGGATCTTTGTTGAAATCCTGTTTCGTTCTTGCGCTTGTTTCGATGGAGATAATCTAGAAATTATCTTGTTTTGTGTACTTAATATTTTAGGTGGACTTTTTGGTTTTACCGGGCAATTCTTAGGAATATTTGGAGTTTTTTTCAGGTATTTTACAGGTGATTTTCTCCCAATTATGATTTTTTTCACTGGAGATTTTGGTCTAATTTTATTTGGTTGTCTTTGTGTATTTATAGTTTTAAAAGTTTTTCCATTTATTATTTTTTCTTGTCTCTTTGGCTCCACAGCTCGTGAATCTTTAGAATTTTCCATAGTTGTTGTAACCGATTTTTCTAAACAAAGATCTTCTTGAGGGTCCACAAATACTGGATCACAGCTGTTGCAATCAATTGTAGTCATCGGAGATTCTTCTAATAATGGAGCACTATCCTTAACTGCTATCATTGGAGCCTCAGATATCTTTATTTCAAAAACATCATTAGCTCTACTTAAAGATATTTTATCTTCAATATTTAAAGGGCGAATAGGTTCGAATTCAGCTTCAGGCTTAGAAAATTCATGACTTTCTTCAAAATTAAGTACGCGCGGAATGATTGTGTAATTTTCTTTTCTTTGTTCATTTTTATCAATAGGAACTTTATAACTTTCATTTTGCAAATTTTGTACATTTGACTTATCATGTTTTTCTTTAATAACTATTGATTCTGTGTACAGCTCAGAGGAAAGCGAGGTTTCTTCTGAGCTCGGTTCAGTTATCATATCATCACTTGATGGTGCATTAGAATTAGCTAAATACGATAAAACAGTAAAAACAGTTGCTCGTTTTTTTTGTTTGACGGAAGTTTCGATTTTATCAGAACTATTTGACTTAACGGCAATATTCAAATTTTCTACTTTGTTAATTTCTTTATTATCGGTTGGTTTGGTAGCCAGGGTTTTTACCGAAGGTATGGTCGAATTGTCTTCGGAATAAGTATGATGGTTACTATTGGGGCTCAAGTTAACGACTGTTGATGAAATGTGCATGAAATTTTCTTTCGATGATGACTTTAGTGGTGATAAAATTAGTACTGCGTTAGTGGTTACGATATCTTCGGGTGAATGATGAGAATCTGAAGTAATGAATGCATTTTCGTCAATCACTATGATACTTTTTTCTGCTACCTTTGTTACCATATTATTATTGTTAATAGCATTCTTATTATCTTTTGATTTTTCAACAATTGCAACATCAAAATTATCTTCGCGTACTGTACAAAACTCCTCGGAAGATGAAGAGTGACTATCCAAACTTGGATTTAAATCACTTGAGTCTTTCGATGATTCATCAGTATTTATATTCTCAGTATTTTCTTTATTTTGTATGATAGGAATGATTTCGCTCTCGTGAATTTCAGGTACTCGAGAAGTATTAACGCGAGTTACAGCAGTATTTTCAAGTTCTGGAACGTCTTTTTCTGCTGGTTGGGTAATCAAACTTTCGGTACTCGATATTTGAATATGTGCAACGCTTGTACGTACCCTTTCAGATGATATCTTTGGTGTTTCTTGATTGTTTGGACGTTGTTCAGTGATTTCAGCGTTTTGAGAGACCTCAATATTTGTTTCATTTTGAACATTATTAATAGTGATAGTTGTAGTGTTAATGTGATTGTTTGTTTTATCCATAGTAGTTGTGTTTAAAATATTATTTTCTAATTTTGTATCTTCATTATTTCGTTGCGTAACGTCTGATAATTTTGACTCCAACTTTTTGGCTTCAAGATCGCTAGATTGCTGTACATTTGTAATTCCTGGAGCTGAGATTATCTTTTCTTCTACTTTTTCTTCGCTATTTATCATATTTCTTTTTTCTTCTACTGTAATATTTGATGTAGTATTCTGGATCACTTGTTGCGTAATATTGTTTTGATCGTTTTTAAATTCACTATTTATAACATTTATCATCGGTTCATCATTTATTTGATTTTCTTGATGTATTGAAGAAGAAGCTGTAGTTATTTGATTTTCTTGAGGTATTGAAGAAGAAGCTATAGTTACTTTATTTTCTACTTTATCAAGGGTTACATTAACAGATGATAATTTATTTTCCAGATTTAAAGAGCTATCAATGTCAGAATGTTTTGTTTCTTCAGGTGATTTTGTAATTCCTGCAACTGTAGTTTCATCTTTTAATTCGATACTATTTTTATCATCATTCATAATTTTACTCTCTGAAATTTCATTTTCAATTTTGTCTGCTTTTACAGCTTCGTTGATAACAGGTATAATTTCACTTTTTACATTTAAATTTAGATCAGAATTTTTGTTAATTACATTAAAGCTAGCTTCATTTGTATCTAACTTTTCGGGACTAAGTTCTTTTGAAGATTGAATTATACCCGTATTTTCTATAATATTTATAGCAGGTTCCTCATTAATTTTATTAGTGTTTAAGGTTTGTGTATTCTTGATTTCCGCAATGGACTGAGAATCAAGCATATTTGATTCACCTGGATTCAAATTTTGATTTAAAGTATTTTCTGTGTTTGGAGGAACATTATTCGAATCAATTTCATGAGTTTTTGATTCTTTGTCTAATATTGTTTGAGAATTAATAGTCTCTAAAGATTTATCCACTTGCGTAACAAGTGAGTTAGAAACTGCTTCTATTGGAGAACTATTAGGTTTAACACTATTTTCATTAATAGTCGCATTTTCCTCGGGTTTTTTGGGTGACAACATTCCTAAGGCAGCGGTGATTTGACCTAAAAGTTGTTCTGGTAACATTTTCATAGCTGACATCAGTTGGTGAACTGCTGCAGGTTGTTCAGTTTTATTCTCCACATCCGTTGCATTTTTGAGATTTTGTTTTTCTTCTACTGCTTCTGAAGGCTTCTGTATATCTTCAAGTGTTGAATTGCTGTTATTCAAGCTAGTTATTTGAGTTATTTCGTTCAAATTATGGCTTTCTTTATTATTTTCACTCGCTTGTTTATTATTTAAATTTGCATTCATCTCTTCATGCTTAATATGACCGCGATCATCAGCTTTAACGGTTAATTTTGTAGTTTCTATTATTTGATTGGAAGTATCTTTTTTCTCTTCTATAACGTCATTCGTCACAAGCATTGGCTCTTTATTTGTCGCTTCTAATGTTTCTTGATTATGGCTAGCAATATTAGTAATTGTTTCAACTGCAGTATTTTCATTCTTATCCTGAAGTACTTCATTTTTAACTTCATCTTTACCGCCTGAAACTATTGTACTCGACGAATCATTTATTTTTACTTCATCTTTATCATTCTTACCAACTAATTTTTGCTCTTCTTTGACAATCTCCTTATCTAACACTATGGTAACATCTACTGGTTTCTCTGAATTTGGCATTTCTTTCATATTTTTCAGTTCAACGTTTTCGTAATGCCTGGTATCAGTATCAATCTTCTTTTCTTGCACTTCGATCCGTTTATCAACTGCCATCTCCGCCTTTTCCATCTTTCCAGTCGTTTGGCTTTCACCGAGGGATCCACCGACTGCACCATCTTCTCTTGCGGTCTCGACTGGTTTACGAAGCCGCTGTTCCTCCTCGCCGGTGAGCCTCAGCAGTTCACGCTCGAGTCGTTCGGAAGCACCTCGCAAAATCTCCACTTCGTCTCTAAGCTCGGGCGAGCGATTGACGATCCGCGCTGCATCCTGGCTCCTACCGTTCGCGGCCATAAGTAGAAGTTGTTGCTCCTCCTCACGATCCCAGTTAGCGGTAAGTTCACGCAGCGCAGCCAGTTGACGCTGAAAGTCTGTGTGTACATCGCTGTACGTAGCTGTGGGAATTACCTGTTTCTTCGCCTCCTCATCCTGGGCGTAGCCGAGGTCCTGCTGACGTTGTTGCACTGCCGTAGCAACCGTTGGGTGATCATCCATTGCTCTTGCTGAAAATTTAATTTTCACTTTTAAATAAGATAGCCTTTTAAACTTGCAAGCATTTTTTTATTTTTAGTAATAATTTTGTTATTTTTTTATCAATTTAAAAGTGTATCATTAGAAATTCGATTGAGTAATTTGTGTAATATCGTACTGTACCATATATTTTTACGATATTAAAAAATGTTTCATATACATTTATTTGTTTTAAGATGTTATAGGGAAAAAATAATGTGACCTCTAAGCGGTGCTGCTTCTTCGTTTTCAACTCCAGTTGGGGGTCCCCAAATTCTCATTAGAAATGGTTTTAGTTGGTCCTTTTGTAGCTCTAACAACGACGCTTCCTCGTTGCCTGCATTATTATCAAGAGCGGCAACAACATTATTTAAAGTAAAGTTTCCTTTAGCCATAATATTTTGACACTGAAACATATAATTCATTAATTTTCAATAATTTCTACACGTATAATAAATCAACCCATACAGATTGCAAGTGTTCTTGTGTACTTGTAAACCCCCTTTACGTGTATTGAATTGGTTGTGTTTAGATTTTACACAAGTGAGTGTAGATAGATCTAGTAATAAAAATATTAAATTTTCAGAATAAAAAATTTAATAGGCTTTAATGAGAACCTAACTAAATCACCTATTGAGATCTTATTATCAATATGATCGCGGTATTTGTCAGGCTCTAATTAAAGCCACGATAGGACCTAATGAAATTTTTACTCAAGTTTAAAATAGTAGTTTAAAGATGACTGGCGACATTATTTAATTGATGAATCTAACAAATGATTCTGGTCATATTAATATTTTTTTCTTTATTCGAATTTAAAACAATATTTGAGCCATTTTAATGTCGAAGTACTTATGACCTTGATAAACAAATAAGATTATAGTTAAACTTAAAATTATCATAGAATATCATGTTTCTGTGGCACCATCAGTTATTTTGCCAGTACTTCTAGATACGTTCTATGATAATTTTAATCGTAATTTCACTTATTTCTGTTGAGAATGATAAGTCTTCCATCATCTATACGACCGAAACTTTGTTTCAATTCCGAATAAAAAGAAAATAAACAATTGTCAGTATGACCACTGAGTTATTTGCTTTTATTTGAAAGTGTTTATTCATAATTAGTTCATTAAAATAGTTAAGATCCGTTACTCATTATAATTAAGGCACACAGTTCGTCTATTGCTCATCTGCGACGTAACCAAAATTTCGTTAAGAGTACACAAAAATACTTCGTTAAACATCGTCCTCGCATCTCATACAACCTTCCTCTGGCGCAACTGAATAGCGCTGGCTACGGCGATCCATATGTCGCCCTTGGCCAGCCTTAAAACCTCCTTGGCCTCAGCGGCACTGATGCTGCCTACGTCATTACCCTCGCCTAGATCCTTGCCGCGCGTGGTCGCCAATATCTGCACTGTCTCGATGAGGTGGGGCCACTGGTTCCTCAGCCAGTCGAGCGGATTAGTCGGGTCCTGTGCTAGAGCTACCTGGATGTCGTCCGCGGAGAAGCCCCGGCGCTCGGCCTCGCGTAGCACCTCCACGAGCTCGAGGCCCTGGCGCGTGAGAGTCTGGAGAACGGGATTGGCGGAACTGTTGATTGGGCTGGGTTCGCCATAGCGCGGGTGGCTAGGCTCGAGGTAACGCGACAGATTCGGATCACCGTAACGGAGTTGGTTTGGCTCACCGTAGCGAGGCTGGCTTGGTTCACCGTAGCGTGGCTGGCTTGGTTCGCCATATCGAGATTGGCTGGGCTCCTGAAAGTTTCAATTTTAGTTTAAATTGTTTTTCCTCTCCACCTCTAAATATACGAATACCTCTCCAGAAATTCCAATGATATTAGCATATAATATTAACTGTATGTTATTCAAAACTGCGCAGCTTTAGGTATGGTTTGAATAAAATTAAAAACATAATCTACCCTGTCATGCATTATCCCCATTCAAACACAAGCACTCATGAAAATGATTAGATGATTAAGGGACTGATATGACAAATAATTATAAGAAAATTTAACATAAAATACATAATTAAAGCAAATAAAATATTAAAAATATTAACCATCCTATAAAGTGCTCTCTCGTATAGGATAGGCCTGTTGAGGAATAAAAAAAAGTAGTACAGATAAACATGTATAAATCATTATTTCATTCCTAGGGATCTGGAATGCCAGCGATGTTATAATAAGCTGCAAGGGTTTATCAAATTAATAATGTCAATAAGCCAGAGATTTACATCCAAATAAGGCAGGCTCTCGTTTACCCTGGAACGGTAATAGGGATGCGGAGACGTGAGCGAGTTTCGCCTAGGCCTCTCCCTCATCTGGGCCTGCTGCTTGTAACTAGCGCGCTGTTGCTGCTGCTGTTGCTGGCGCGAACCATTGTACACGTCCGGACTGCTCGGAAATCTACCCTCCTAAAACAGACGCTCAAACCAATTCGTAAATGCGATTCGCGACAGCTTCGGCGCTTTTGTGAAGTAACACAAGATCGTTTATGGTTTATATGTGGTGTGGAA
Organism: Eupelmus azureus; assembly: GCA_030522685.1. Taxonomy (NCBI): domain Eukaryota; kingdom Metazoa; phylum Arthropoda; class Insecta; order Hymenoptera; family Eupelmidae; genus Eupelmus; species Eupelmus azureus. Next base: position 12,692 of record JAPYZA010001926.1, read on the forward strand.
GCGAGCGTGCACAAGACTACTAAGGTTACGATAGTTCATCTGTCCTTCGATAACATCGTGCTGTTTAGTTTTGATGTGGAGAAAAGGAAGGCATATGCGTTTGCTATAAATTATTGTTAAGTAAAAATTTTTTTTTTTTTAATATCTGCCTCATTATTTCGACATCAAAACTGATTGCTATGACACTAAAGTATATGGTATAATGTCAACAAAAGTAGAGTCCACAAATCAAGGAGACTAGTTCACTTTGCCTTCAATTGCTTGCATTGAATTTATTTTGGAACTGGCCATTAGTAGTACATTTTCCAGTGATCCGTATGTCTTATAAACTACGCAATGAATGATTTATGATATTTGTATTTGGCAAAACTTTCGAGCGTTATTGCTAACATACTTCTGAATCGCTGTCGTCGTATCTCGTTGAGCTTTTCGAGGGAGCTAACGAGGCTGCCCTCCGAAACGTTTCATCCCTTTTAAATTCTTCTTTTAATACATTTGGATCTTCGTAAGTCTGGAATAAATAGAAAGAATTAACAAAGATTATTCTTAATAGTCTACGTTTTATTTAGATATTAAAATAAAAGAAGTTACTCTACTACTTTATTAATCTATGAAGAGTTAATTTATTAAAGTTAGCATTAATATATTGTTAATTTTAAAAATTCAAAATATTTTCTGATATGTAGAAAAATATCTTAGAAAACTGTCTAACTACTGATTACTCATTTTGTTTTCGTATGAGTCATTATTATACTTAAGATAAATTATAATTAAGAAACATCAAGTCTTAGGAAAAAAACCAGAAAACGATTGCTAGCGCAAGGTAATACGAACTATATTTTTCTTACAACGACTTTCTACATGACGAAACAAATGCTGAAGCTTAAACTGATTGATACCTTAAATTTATAAAAAATAATAAACAAATTTTCATGTTACACTCACTTGTGTCGAAATACTTTGTGGGGGCGGTGAAGTGCCCGTGGAAACAGTCGCGCTCTTTACCTCTTTTCCCATATTTTCCGTAACCGCCTCTCCGTTTTTGAGAACCGATTCATTTTGCTCGGGAACCGATTCCTTCGATTCGACAGCCGATACCGTCTCTGCGGGAACCGATTCTTCAGTAGGTCGAACCTTTTCAGGCTCATCGCTTTGCGTTGAAGTTTCAGTCGATTGTTTCGCCTTGACTAGGTCGCTCGGTTTCGGGGTTTCGACGTCCTTCTCGGGTTCCTTCATGGGCGACGTCCCCCTCGACGCGTTTTGGGCTTTCGATTCGACGATTGTAGGAATTTGGACGGTTTCTTTGGATTCTACGGGGTTTTGGACAGTCTCGGGTTCTATAGGTTGTTTAGTAGTTTTAGGTTTTTCGGGTTCTACTGGATGAGGTATTTCAGTTTCTGGCGTATCTGTGGGTTTTAATTCTTCTTCCGTGACACCAGATTCTGAAAAGAAAAATACTTTTCTGTTGCATTTATTTTAATGACTACTGCAATATTTTATTGCATTTCTATTTTTATTAAAAATAAAATATTTTTATGCTGCTTATTTAACCTTTTGATACCCGAATTATTACTTGCTACAAAATTAAAAACTTTTTTGTTTTCTAAAAAAATGCATACAGTTATAATAAATTTAAACATATCATAATTTATTGTATTAAATATGACATTCACTCACAGAATCCAATAGATTATAAATAATTTTAAATCATCAAAAAAATATTGTCTGAATCTTTAATAGTTATGCACGCTGTTTATAATTAAGTAATTTATAATTAATTTTAAATTTAATTTTAAATTAGCAGAAAAAGTATTTTAATTTGAGGAATAAATAAAATAAAACCAATAATTAATCATACAAAAAATTAAAATAACAGACAAAAGTGGGCTATGTTTTCCATGATTTTCTCACTACATTCGAAATAGGCTCTTTTTGTGCAACTTTCAAGTGTAAAAAGATCTATTTATAACTGTATTAAGAAAATTGCAGTTTTTGTCTTATAATTGGTTTAATTTCAAAAGATGAGTTTCTTTAAAATTGAAATATTATTATTAAAAGTGTCTTTAGAATCTTTATGTGTAGTCTTTATACGTTATTAATTTAATTGGATTTATTTTAGATCATAATGCAATATAAAACGATTTATTCATTTTAAAATTAAATTATAGAGGAAATAATAAAAGGATAAATGAGACTGGTGATTCAAAGAGGAAAGGCCAAATGCACGATCGTCCTTGAAATGTTGCAACTTGAATGAATAATATTTGAGAAAAACAAAGAAGCATAATCTCTGATTTTCTTTTCAAAACACGATTTTGCATTTGGTACCAGTTAACAATATGAAAACGCCATACGAAGTTTTATTATTCATTCAAGAATATACAATCTGGGTAAGTTCTGTCTAGAAAAAGAGGTCTTGTGAGACAAAGAGGGTATTATCGCATTATTATAAAATAGTAAAAAAACTTTCGCATGAAACCGGTTAGAAACAATCAATTTAATCTACTTAAACAACATTTTCGTTATAAATAACAGAACTTGAAGGCTATTAAAACAGCCTTTCAATAAACAACAGGGTAAAGGCACTAGTAGCTTGAACAGAGACTTATAAATAACATTACGAACATATTTTATATAACGAATACATTCTCGAACTTTTGAGTGAATGCATCAAACGCAACAATCTTCTTCTCTTGATTCGAGATCAAGAAAAATTCAACTGAATGGCCAATAAAACGTCTGAGTATCATAATTAAATGCTTTGATATTTTTTACCCTAATATCACAGATAATTTACATTTATTTCATTATTAGAGTAATAATGCTCGCCTTAATAAGTCTGATTATAAAAGCCGATTAAAATATTGATAGTAAATATTGATTGATTAAAAAAATGTTATCTATGAATTTTTGTTTTTTGTGAGTTTACGTGTTTGAAGAGTACAAGATTTAAAAACACTGTTAAATGAATTATTATAAATTGTTTGTTCGATATTAGTTTATATGTAGAAAGCGCGTCTTACTTTAATTAATTTTTTAATTCTTAATCATTGACTCGCAACGTTTAATTCATTCAGTTAGTTCTTCCAATTGTAAAAAATGTTAACATATTATCTTATAAAATCATTGTCTTTTTTAGAAAAGCTGTTATTATCAATATATTAAAATATTTATAAATCATATTAAAAAAAAATTTCTGTACAACCTACAAATAACATCCATTCTAACCATTCCTCAACCAATGCCTCCACCCATCCTTCATAAATAAAAATTCTACTCCGTGTTTCAACACGTTAATTGTAAAAAACAAACAAACTCAATAAGAAAAAAAAACAACTATCTGTACATAATACATCGCGTGAACACAAGAGAGATTCGAGTCGTTTCGTCTTCGTATTAGGGGTGGGTGTCACTTGTTAAACTTGGTGCCGAAGGAAAAGCTGATCTTTCGTCGGGTTCTACCTTGGGACTTGCCCTTTAGGCTGTCTGTGCTTTCAGACTCGCCGTTCGTAGCACCGATGCTGGCAGAGTTCTGCAATCTCAGTTTGCCCAAGCTGTTCTCCAGTTCGTCCTCGTCGTCTTCGTCATCCTTCTTAGGTGGCGGTAACGCGCTGCTCTTGGTTTTGCAGCAAACGGCGCACACTTTGTCCTTGGGATCGTTCAGGAAGGTGCAGTGCTCGCATGGCCACTCGCCTCTCATCACCTAAGAAAGTTTTTTGATCAGTATTTGATACTCGTATGGAATGTTTTTAAAATTCACCAATCAGATTATTGTCAAAAGAAAGCACCAAAGGATTTCTAAACGCTCCAATATCTTTTGGCCAACTGATGAAACGACGCACATCGCGGATCACTTTTTTGTCATTCCATTAGAAACGTAGCCACGGTCAAAACGTTAAATCAACTGTAAAGAATATCTCACCTCTGACATGAGGTCCTTGGTAACGTCGCCATTCCTCCTAGACTGCTGCTGAACGGTCTCATTACGTTTCTGCTCGACAACGCTCGACGTAGGCGACATCGGTGGCTTCTTTTCCTGAGTCTTCGAGTGCATCTCAGGGGTAGATCGAGGTGTTTGCGTCTTATCCGATATCTTAGCGGGTCGTTTTTCAGGCGTAGGCGATCGCTGCTGAGCCGTTTTCTCTGTGACCCGACGACGCTCGGGGGTTGGCGATCGCGGCGACGATTTTTCCGGGACACGCTGCTGTTTATCAGGGGTCGGCGATCGTATAAGCCGACCGCGGCTGGATCGTCTGTCCTGCGGTGGTGATGAGGTGCTTCGCTGTCTGTATTTTTCGTTCGGGTAGCCCCTATACAGAAAGATTTTTAATTTACTATTCTCGTCAAATGATTGATTACTAACGAGTTCTTAACTATTTCTTAGCTGTTATCACAAGGTTGATTGTGGCTCCACTAATTTTACATAAGAATATTAAGAATATTTTAGAATATTCCAAAGTAAATAAATGTATGTATATCATATAATAAAATTCTTATTCCGCGTTGACAAATAGAGAAAAATTTGAATAATCCTTCTCACCTTGAAGTTCCGCCGCTGTGCTCGACGCTGTCGCTCTCCTCGTACGATGAAACCCGGCCACTTCTAACCGACCCCGACCTCCTCCTGTCATACCTGCCATCTGGCTCGGCCGAGTTTTCTCGCCTAGCCGTTTGTTCTCGCCTGGCCATGGACCTGGGTAAGGTGCCGCCACCGCGGTCGGGTAACTGTCTGTCCACGTAGTCGTCCGACGAGCTCGTCATCTTGGATCTGTTGGCGTGTTGTTGTTTTGTCGCTGAAGAGTCGTCGGTGCCCGAATTACGAGCTCCGGCCTGCTGACTACCAGGGCGGTGGTAGCGGCTGCTGGCTGGTGGCAAATCGTCGAGACGGGGATCGGCGCTGCCGCCGTCGGGCAGACGACGAGAAGACACCAGAGATCGACGATCATCCTCGATGTCGGCGCGCGGTAGGTTGCCGTTTTGGGGGAAGTGGTTGGCGATCCATTGCTCTTCGAGGCTGTTTATGCGGTCCTCCGAGCGCCAGCTGGAAGAAAATTTTTAATGATTACAATTTTATTTAGCTGCAAAAATATACACTGTCAAATTGCATAAAAATAATCTAAAAATATTTAACGATGCACAGCATACACGCAGCGCTAGATCACTCACTTTCTTCGGTTCCTCGAAAGCTCGTCCTGATGATAACCCCTGGACCTTGCCGCCCTAGCACTGCTCACGCTGTCCCTCCTACCGCTGAAAGTCCTCGAGCTCCTGGACATTCTGTCGTCGAAGTCTGACTCGTCCGAGTCCTCCGACGACGCGTCCGAAGGCGAACTCGGCGATCTCCTCATCCTCGAACTACGCGATGCTGTGGACTTTCTTGACTTGATGCTCGGCGACGGGGACGGCGCCTTGGATCTACGGCCGGACTTTACGCTGCGGGCCGGGCTGTGAGCTCGCGACGGTGGACCCATCATGCCTGGATAGTGGCCCATCATGTGTGGAGGCGGTGGACCGTAGCCCATGGGATAGCCCGGCCACATGGCCGGTTGGTTTAGGCTGAGGTTCGAGCCGCCTAAGGCTGGATTGTCCCAAGGATTGGGGCTTGGGTACCATATGAGCGGGCTGTTCAGAGCGCCGAGGTGTGCGATAGATTGAGCCTGTGGTTTTGGAGGAAAGTTATGTTAAAAGTAGAACTGTTTGCAAATTACAGCGAAATAGTTGCCTACTGCTAATTAGATCATGTCAATCAAACTTTGATTCCAGATTCTTACACAAATTATCATCCAAAGTTATTTCTAATTCGAAATAAAAAAAAATTATTCAAATTCGTGCAGTAATGTCGAACCAAAAACTTTCTCTTATTTTAAAATGCATCAAGAACTTATTATCTCAAGAGCTCAAATGCATTTCTCGAACCAATAAAGTTTCCTTCACAAAATCAATCCCCGAAGCATAAAACCACTCTGTACAACCATCCAGCGCATTCATCGCGGAAGCCATTCACCGGAACGTAATCAATACTCAAGCGCTTGTAGGAAAAATAATGCAGCACCTGTTGCATGCCGGCCGGATGCCACAGGTTGGCCGAGCTGAGGTCGCAGACGCTCGATGACTGCATCATACCGCGCATCGGAGCCGGAGGCGCTGGCGGGGGCGGCGAGGTCAGTAGTCGTGGACTTGTCAGGCTCGCTGGTCTGGGGCTGCAGCTGTCTCGGCCGGCGTTTAGCTCGACCGAAGTGTGCCGGCGACGGTTGGCGTCCTGGGCGCGCATTGCCTCCTGGTAGCGGCGATACCTTTCCTAGTTTGGATGAATTTTAACGTTTTAGTACCTTAGCAGATTTTTTTAAGAATTTGATTTTTGTTGAACCAAGTTGCTTAAAAAAAATTAGACTTGTAAACTGTAAAGTCTTGATAAGGGCGGCTGTAAAGTCTTGATAAGGGCGGCTGTCAAGTCTGCCGAAACGTAGACCATGACGGTTTGAATAACCTGATTTTCTAAACAACTTAGTTCGACAAAGGAAATTTTTTCATACGTGATATTTTTTTATCAATAGTTCTATCTTTTGCACAGGATACTGTGAAGTCGCTTTTGCAATTACTTTTCTTATACTTATCATTTTTCTTTCAAGCTAAAGTATCCTAAAAACCATCTAAGGAAATGAAATACATTACTGAGAAGGGAAACTCGCATGGGGAAAGACCAATGATTTGAATGGGTGAGTGTGGAGTTATTGCATGAAGAAAGCAACCATTCATTCATCATTATTCTTCATCGAGAACTTTAAATAAATAATATTTAACAATAAATATAAACAAAAAAATAATAAAAATAAAAAATAAATAAACTGAACGATATCAATATAGATTAAATTAGATTCTTTAAACCAAAAGCAACAAACACCCACCTGCAATGTGGACATTTTGTCGGTGCCGACCATGGCAGCTTCCTGGGCGCTTGCCTGAAGCGCCTGCGCTTGGGCCGTCCTCGAGGCCTGGACGAAGCCGGGATCAGGCGGCGGCGCAGGCAGCGGCCTCGACAGCGTCGCCGCCGAGCCGCGCTTCATCGTGCCTGCTCTGCTGCTAGAGTCCAGAGGCGGGAAGCCACTCTGCTGCGACTTGCCCTAAAGGCGCGAGAATTTTTGTCAAGCTTTATTATTGGCACCCTGCCTCTATTGGAGGGCAAGTGCCATTGGGCAAAGGAATTTATTATGGAGTCGTGAGGTCGTTTTTTTGTCTTTTATCAATGGTAGATGGAGTATTGATAATGAATATTATGAATAGTAACTGAACTTCGTAATAGTACTGAATAATAGCGTTACGGATTACTGGAACGATTAAAACTTATATGTGTTAATTAAGGTTGAATAAAAATTAAAAATTGTGATTCATGTAAAATAAATGTTATAAAAACCAAATAATCTTCATTTATATAATTAAAACTTTTTATATATTTCTAG
>JAPYZA010001927.1:0-10065 GCA_030522685.1 Eupelmus azureus
AATTTAAGCAATTAACATCTTAAGGGTAATAATTAATAATATTGTTAAACTGCAAGTATATAATGGATTTCCTATAACTTTAAAAACTAAAATCTTCCACAGCTTATCTTTGAAATGTAATTGAAATAAAATTTTATAAAATAATGACATGATAAAGTTCATTAATAATAATGAAATTTTTGAATAGCATAAAATTAAAAAAAAATCTAAACTTTCAGCAAGGCGACTAAAAAAGCAGCGCTAAAACAATATTCAAATGAAAAATAAAATAGTATTAAAAAGTTAATAAAAATAAAAGAAAAAAATCCGCCATATTCACTGAGTTTTGAAACCCTTCAAACAGAAGGAATAAACAAAGAATAAAACAAAAAATAAAACATAAGGAATAAGTCTTCAAAAAATTTTTCCTACCAAAACAAGGTAAAATGTGTTAGGGTTATCAGTGAATACGGCAGAATTTTTTTTGTAACAGTATGATATATTAAACTCACAACAATTGTACACAATAAACACATATAAAATATCGGCGATTATAACAATGAACAATATATAATAAGGTAACAACATATCGTGAGTTCGAAATACATAAAAGGTTAAAATAAATGGAGCTCGTCCATTTGGATTTTCGAGTTGGCATCGTCGTATTTTCAGTTCGCTCTCGTAGGCTCTTTTTTTTGCGTCCGCTCACACAAGTGTTATTCGTCTTATTCGTTTCGAAGCGGCAAAGCACATACGAAGAAGTCAGGAAGCAAAGAGTCGACAGCGCGCGGGAAAAGAAAAAGACTAGATTCTGGATACACATTTGGGCTGGACTTGTGATAGTTTTGGCTTTTATGTTTTCTTTTTTTACTTATTTCGGTATAAATTTTAAACGAGTTCTATATTTGTATATCTAATTGAGGTATACTGCACTTCCCTGGAATTATTACAAATCTTAATTTACAAAGCTTAGACGACTAGTATAAATTAATTTCCTTTGGTTGTTCTAAAATGCAATTCATTAATTTAGTGACTTATGTAATAGAGTAGCTTAAAGTAAATCACAAAATAGTTTCGTTTGTCTAATTTTAACATGCCGATTCGTCGACGTATCACAGATACAGTTTTATATGCGATATATAGAAAGCTGTAGAAAAATAAAATGTTAATCCAACGAAACAAATAATTCTATATACTGTCCTTATAAAATTTTCAAATGGAATGAAACATTATGAGTCAGTCATCCAAGTAACTAATATTCGATTACTCCCAGCCCAATATTTTCAGTTAATATACTTTCGCTCATACAATTAATAGTAGCCACAACCAAAACTAAAAAATGTCATGTTCGATTTATAAAACGTATGGGTAAAAATTAAAATAAAATAAAACATTGATATGGAATATTTGTCCTAAAAATTATAACTATAAAAGAAGTAAAAAAAATGCAAAAATGTTAATTTAAATAGCTTTCTTGGCTGAATTTGAAAAAATGCTCTGGTGGAAAATTGACAATATTCTGGGCAGAATGTTTATTTTGTATATTTAGTTCACGCATTTTAAAATGAAATCTTATCTAGAAATTATAAAAATAATTTGAAATTAATTTCTAGATAAGTGAGATTTTAACATGCGCTGACCAGAAATTCTACCCAGATGGTCAATTTTCTATAAAAGTGCTGTTAAATCTAAAGCATCAAAAATTTATTGGAAAATAAAGTAACTTATGTAAAGTTAATTTCTTAATTGAAATACATCAATTTGAATTTTCGCTGTAAAAACTATACAGCATAAAAATTTAAAACGCGGTTAACAATTTTGAATTTTGTGTTTGACGATAAAAGGAAAAATAGTTTCAATTATTTCTACAATCTAAATGCATCGAATCAAACGCAAGAATCAATCCACGACATCCAAATATCGCAACAGCTTATTTTCAAATTCCCACTGAAAAAAAAGCCACAAAAAGACTCCGAAGCAGAGAAAGCAGGTAAACAAAAAATCAAAGCAATAAAAGCACAGCATCAGCATACATAAGCGACCGGAGATATCGAGCGATCACACCTGGACGTATCACTCGTCTTCGACTATCCGGCCATGACACCGGATCAGAGTATACCACATCCTACCTGCATGCCCCGACGGTTCCGGCGCGGTGGTGGCACCGGCGGTGGGTTCCCGCTCTCGCCTTTCGGCGGCAAGGGCGGCTTGACCTGGCTGCCGCCGTTCTGATAGGGCTGCTGCGGCGGCTGGAAGACGCGTCGACGCGTGTGGTTGCGGCGCTTGGGGTGCTTGTGATTGGCCTCGTCGCAGCTGTCGCAGAAGACGTCGTTGCAGCCGTCGCAGCGGACCGACACCCGCTCGGCACCGCAGAGGCTGCATTTCAAGCGCGTCACCTGCGTCGTTGTTGGGTGATGGCCGTTTGTGATGCCTGAGGAGAGAAGAGAGGATTAGCTTTGTGTTGAGACTTGCGTGATCTTGGACTTGCGAGCAAGTTCCGTTAATATTTATAATTTGACATTTGAATTCTGTTGCTTAAATTAAAATCATCATAAATATAGAAAATGAAAATAAAACTAGAGAAAGTAAGATTTATTTTCTTTCTTTAAAATTGAAAACTATTAATTTGGTCTATTTCTAATTCAGGACTTATATAATCTGAAATGTTTCAGCCTTTAAAGGTAATAATAAAATTGTCAACAATCGAGGTTTTCAGGTCCATTAAACGATAAGATAAGTGTCTATTTCTTTTAACCAAAGAAGACCATGGAAAAATTTCATCAAGATATACTACTTGAATCTCTGGAATTCTTCTTCTAAATAAAATCCAAATATTAATAGTCGTGATACGAATTAAAAAAATGAATCACCTAGCATAGCATTAACTCATATAGCTTATAGATGTACTTAATTAAAAGTATGTACATTTGTGCACTTACCAGGACTTTTCGGCTGATTATTATTATTCGATGTGACGGATTGGTTCGGTGGGTTACGGGGCGGGAACTCGATGACCTCATAGTCCGGGTCTCCACAGTCTCCGGACAGCGATGGCGGCGGTACTTTCGGCGGCGACGGTGGCCGACGTTGCTGTGGCTGCTGCTCTTGATCTGCTTGTTGTGCCTGCTATAATGGTTAAAAAGTAAGGTTTCGATTTCGTTTGAACATTATTATATACGCTCGACATTGCCTATTTTTTTTACACATGTGCTCAACCCTGATGTACGTTTAAATTATTATAATAAAATTGTTAGATAAACATATTCTTGAATTTAGGTAAAAATCTAATGTTGTATATTCAGAGAGTAAATTATTTTTTGCGAAACATTTCTATAATTATTTCGGTACTGAAAGATTTTTATTGAAAGCTTCAAATTTTTCCTTTTAGCGCGAGTATATTATGCTTTCTCGTAATTCTCTCCAAGGACCGGATTATTACCGCAAAAATAAACTAACAAGTAAATATAATCAAACATCCGTACTATTTGGGCCGACTAAAATTTACGGCAAAACATCAGCGCTAAACCCAAACTTTCACGCTCACACACCCAGACCGCAGCAGCCCGAAATTAGACTCTCAAGAAGCGCGCGATGCACAATAGCAGAATTTCTCTCATCGCTGAAAAATGGGGTCTCATTATCAATTCCGGGTAAGAAATTCAGCCCGCGACGGCGCATCCGCCGACGGTCCATCTATTATTGTCGGAAAAGTCGGGCTACTCTTTACTCACCATCACCCAGTGAGGCATGGAGCGGGCGATCCTTAGCCGGGTCGACGGATTCGAAATGGCCATCGGCCGCCATCTGTCTGCTCCGGGATTCTGTAACATATTCGGCGAGCATCGAATTCAGCTGGCTTAGCTACTGTATTATTTAAGTAAACAGGCGAGGATAGGCGCGAGGCTGTGGTCTGATGGTCCGTCGAACGGACAGACGGTATCGACTTGGGGCAAATGCGGGGTAGAGAAATATTTTCGGCCCGCGTTCCTTCGTCTACAATGTTGTCTTTAATAGAATTTGCGGTGGCGGTGCGTTCTAAATTCCAGGCGCGCTGGTGGCTTTTTACAATCGTTGCAAATTGCTCGTGGTTTTTATAAGGCACAATTTTGCGGATATCTTTTGTAATTAACACGAAATGTCTGTTTAATCAACACATTTTGCCTGTTAATTTAACGGACTATTCAGTAACAGACAGCAAATTTTAACATACTATACGCGTGTTTTTAACCATGCATGAATTAAGACTATTTCGTAAAAAACGACAGTCCAGTAACTCAATCATCCACCTATTCTCAACCCAAGAAATAATCGTCATACGCCCAAGCAAAAAACTGCAACTCGCCGCGCTCCTATTTCTGCAATCAGGAAGCGCGGAGCTGCATCGAGGGCCGCGGTAGCTCGCGCTGAATTCCGCACACGTCAGAAGTAGGCGAAGCAACCTATATAATGCATCCGTGTGCGCCTATATACACTTGCGAGCACACCTCACCGCCGGCGCATATACACGCGCGCTCGCGTCTAGCATTCATAAAACGCGCTCGCGCCACGAAAATAGCCCGCGAGGCCCAGCCTATTAATCTCGAAGCTACAACAACAGCTACACGGCAGACGCTACGCGCCATTCACCTATGACGTTTATACATCTCGGCTAGCGTCTATAAAAATTGCAGACATGTCTGCCTGCGTCATAGATAGCGAGGCTCTCGTCATCGGGGGCAGATTTTTTTTTCGCGCGCCGCGCGCGAAAGCTCATCGAACCCGTAGTATAGTAGAGCCCGCGAGTTTTCATTCTGTGCGCTGCGAGTGGAGCTCCAGAAATAGCTGGATGCGCTCGGCGCTGCTCTTCCTGTTCCTTCTTCATTGCTGAGCGCGGACGCGCATGAGAAATCGAACGGCGATGCCTGATGCGTGGGGTTATGATTGTCTGCGCTGTGCTTTGACTTTTGGTTAAAAATACAAAAGAGAGTGTAAGTACCGGGGCATCGAAATAGAAGCGCTGACTATAATAACCGTGCCAAGAATCCACTTCGAATGTTTTGTTTTTATGTGTCTGAGGATAATTATGGGAATTGCGCATTGGCCGCGAGAGGCGAGCTTTTTTTTTTTTTTTTGATTTTTGGTCGATTTGTAGGAGAAAGTTGGTCTGTGTAATGCTGGAGAGTCTGTTGATTTATTTTTAAATGGATTTTTACTTAATTATTCGTGAATTATGTTTTTGATATGCTTTTTTAATTTAGGATTTGCAGATGTTGATATTTGTAAAATGTTATCTGTAATTTGAGGTAATCAGAAGAAAGAAATAATGAATAAATATAGCTGGACTAACGGAATATTACAGGTGTACTATAATTTTAGTACTCACTGTTTATTTTGGAGAGTTATGAAACTGAAATTAGATTATTCTGCTTTACAGTTCATTAGCCACAAAATTAATATTTAATAATTTTTAATAAAAAAGAAAATGTTGAATCACGTACCAAATTTTACAATACGAGATACTTGTTCATTTAAATTCGTACTTATAAAAAAAAAAGAATTAAAAGTTCATTCAGTCATGAGATTATTTATGAACTGAAAAATCACGAATATGACTTTTTTGTTGGTCAAATGTCAAACATAGTGTCACATTTAGATATTAAAATCTCAAATTGAGTGACACATTTTCTCAAGCATTTTTTGAAAGCCAAACATTGACTCAACTTTCTTACAGTTACCAAATATCAATATTTTAAGTGTACATTTGTTTTTTTAATGTAAACTAATTCTATAAATTCTAAAACCATTTAAAAAATGCGCAAACTCTTCACTACATAATACATCACGTCATTGCAAACGCCATCAATCTAAGTGTGTAAAATCAAGCGTGTAGCTCCCTCAAATCGCACAATGCCTCTTTTACACTCTTAAAAGCCCTACACGCTTGACTCCTTTTTCTCTACACACTCAGATTCGCAGGAATCAACTTCAACCATCGAACCCCCAACTTTCCAAGCTTCAGCCACGCTTCCGCCCTATTAACCCGGCGCGCATCGAAATCGCGATCGCGTCGATGACGGCATGATTTTGCCGAGCCAACCGCAGGCCAAAAGCGGCCTATTGGCCCGCGCTGTAACGCGCGAGGCCCCAGCAATTTATCGTCGCCTCGCGTTATGTAGACAACGCTAGATCGTCTGGCCGCGTCAGACGCGGCCCGCTATACTACCTATGCACCCGCTCGCACGAACAAGATATTCTGTTCGCGCCTAGTCGCTTTAGCAATAGCCCCCCGATGCGTTGCTCAATTCATTATAGGTCATTTACCGCGGGATAGCGCGCTGTTATTAATAATACTTTGCTTGTTGGATAAATTAATTACCTTTTTCCGAACGATTGTGCCAATTTTTTTGGTTATTTAATATTCGTTAATGCTGTTGTGGAGGAATCGGTTTGATTAGCGAGGTCGGTAGTTTGGTAAAGCGAGCTACGATTAATTTTGGTGGAATATTGAATTGCAATCGAAAAGCGGGTTCATTAGTGTCCCGAGAATGCATAAAATGAAGTCAAGTGTCGGCCATTGCCAAGCGGAGATTAGAGTCCGGCCGCGCGCCTCATTCGGTCTATTTTATTTAGCTTAGTAGGTAGGCGCTTATTTTTAACAAAAATAAGTTGCGAGCAAAAAGAGCTTGAACTTTCGGGCCGACATTGATGGCGATTGTTTCTTTTGCTGCGCGAGGGATCAACTGTTTTGATGTATTTATATACACCTCTTGCATGGAGCGTCGCTTCAAACAATCACTCGGACCTACGTACCGAAGTAAAAACGTTGGACTAGTTAAGTTTTGGTGAAACTAGATAACCCCTAGTAAAGATCGGACTATAAATAAACGCGTATGAAATATTCGAGGTGTTCGTAACAATAGAATGTTACAGAGTTCATGTGAAAATCATACTATGAAATAGAGTCAAGCAGAAATAGTTTATGTCGGATGATAAATTTTCTTTTGACTTATTGCCTGTCAGCGTAATCGTGGACGCGCAATAATTTTTATTTCTTTTTAAATCAATCTTATAATGGCTTCTGGAACGCGTTTTTCGTCCTTTTTATATTTGGATAAGAATGTTTCCGCGTCTAATAAAACTGTCTTCGAATGCTGCCAACAAACTGTTTCATTAGTGCAAATAGAACGCGGTAACGTCTTCCGAAATATTTGAGGTGCAAAAAAAACATTGATGAGAAAAAAGTTCACCATTAATATTGTTATTCTCGAGCTGAAAGTACAGATGACACTTTAACCCATGGAATTATTCCTTTAATTAATACATCATTTAGCTAAGAAAGCCTAGTTGTTCTACACAAAACTTGATTGTTCTTTGAGAGCAATGGCGGCTTTGTCACAAATTCTCTTACGTCTAGGAGAAACAAGCAAAGACATTAACATATCTGCTTATATATTAAGACTGACAACATAGTTATATTATTAAATTTCTAAAAATGAAAATATTCAGAATTCTAAGTAAGCGAAACTTATCATCAAACTTTCGTGTTTATACTCTGATAACACGCGATAAAACATTCTAGTAAATCGTCATTAAAGAGCAGAATGCATATTTAAGGATAGAGTGCAACGGAATTCCAACTAAAATAGCTTTCGAACGCGATTAACCTAGATTTATCATTCATCAAGTCCAATTGTCATTAAAGAGATTTCACTAAAAAAAGCGTTATTAATTAAACTTGAACAAGAATGAGATTAGGTAAAGTTTCATCATCGCTTATCGCAATCCAACAAAAATTTCTATCAACTCCAATCAAATGACGCCCATAAAACCCTAACCACTTCGCTCGAAAGCCCCAATCAACAAAAACCACACGACCAACCAAACACACCCTTAACACCCCCCAAACACCTTCAGCTTAAAAAACACTTCGAGCAAAAGCCTCGCTTCTCCGCGTTACAAAAACACTTTCTCCTCTTTCGCCTAGAGCTCGCGTGTGAATCACGCTCGCAACGAAAATAGTCGTTCGGGGTGACATATCCGAAAAGAAAGCGAGCGCATTTCCCGATCCACAGCCTCGGCTAAACTACAAATTCCTGCAGCGCAGGAAGATATACTCACGCTCATGGCTGGACGGTGCGCTGAATCGTTCGCCGCATGCGGTTGGAAAAAATCGGCGCTCCTCCACCGCTCGATATGCTGCTGATGCTGGGTGGACGCGCGCACGGCGACGAGAGCACTGCGGGGGGGACGAGTACACGGCGACGCGAGCGAGAGAGAGGAGGAGAGCTGGACCGCGTCGTCGCCAAAGACACCTCTCTTAGATCCGACGCGCGAGTGCGAGAGCCCGCGCGGACTAGAGTAGCGGAGAGCGGGTTATTTTGGTCTCGCGCCGCCTGGACTCCTGCCACCGATTTTCCCCGCGCTCTCTCTCTATCTTTCTCTTTCTTTAGAGTCTCCTCGTTCCCGTAAATATATCTCTTCTCTCGTGTGCGCGCGCGAGCTGTTCTATGGCCGCTAGACCGACAAGCGCGGCAGCTTTCGGCCGTTTTCCGGCAAAAAGCTCTTTTGTGGAGCGAGCGCCGATTCATGATGCGCGCGGGGAGGGTCTATATGTCGGCGCGCGCGTTTTGGTACCGGTCACCAGCGGTTTGCACCGCTAGTTCAGGATTGGCGGCTGCGTCGTTGATGGTTTTGGTATGGGGAGGTTGGTGTGGGTTTGGGAAGGGTTGGTGAATGGTTAAAGGGAGATAGGGTTTGCGAGGAACGATTTTGTGAGAATTTGATTGTTTAGTTTCTGTTGACAGCGGAAATCTTTGTTTATTTTTATTTGAAAGTGGGTTCTCGAATCAGGTTCTCGAAATTAACACCTTCGTGGTCTGGAATGAGTAATTTTAAAGGTAAAAGTTATACAGTCGTATAAAGGAAGCAACTATATGTATTGTCTATTATATCACGGAAGATATCGTTGGAGTATTGTAATTAAAACAGTAATAATGCATTCTTTCGAGATCATCTGTCAAAGAATATTTCTTTTCTATAGAATAAATAATGTGATAAATAATTTAACTTTGTTATTTTAGCAATAAAAGATGTTAATAATAATAATTACTGAGATTCAGTATTGGTAATGGCGATATAAAGAGAAACCCAAATAAAACCATGCAAATGAATTAAACAGAAGATCAGTAGAAATAGAAATGTAGCGGAAATAGAATGGAGAATGACACGCACCGTAACCTGCCGGAATCGATGAGAATATGTTCACGTGCTTTCTCGCAGTATTTAAGTGCAATTTATACATTATTTTGTACATAAAATTTTGAAAAATTAACAAGAATGTTAAAGTTAATTAAATAAAATAATAAAATCAATATTTAAAATCAGTAGATTCATCTTTAAAATTTAGATGTTGTGATTAATAAATAATTATTGTAAATAAGTAGACAACTATTTGTAATAAAAGTATAGTTATATTATAGTTAAGAAAAAAACGTATAAATTTTAGGGCTCCTTTATATAAATATTTTCATTTGTTATTTATAGGAACTATTATAGATATGGTACTAACAAAACAGTATAGACATAGTCTACCGCTATGAATAAACGATGATCTGTATAATTTTATAAATCATCAACAATGAAGATAAAAATACATATAATCATTTAAAGTTTTGCAACATCTTTTATAAACTTCAGTTTAAAGTTTACCTAATTGACCCGGAAAGCTCTCTACGCAATATTTCTATAATTAATAACGCCATTTTGACTCATTTATAACAAATTTTAGACAACGTATCACACTTTCGTTTTATTTTGCTGGAAATAATTGAATTCTATTTTATTAAACTATTCATCGGATGCACATAATTGAATTATTTTGTATAGTTTATTTTATAGTAATAATTATTTTTTAATCATTATACTTCAGAAGCTATTGTCATTTTTAAATCGATAATCACTTACGATGAACGAAACGATCCAGAGAAATAACGATAAAATACTTAAAATTGTTTATTGGGAATATTTTATTGATCCTAGACGAACAAATGATGTTACTATGATGTTGTTAAAAGTTCTTTATTTAAGTCGACGTTTCGGGAGATTAGT
>JAPYZA010001928.1:0-24291 GCA_030522685.1 Eupelmus azureus
GTACAGGAAATGTGATTTTTCAAAAATCTTAAGAAACGAACTTTTTGATGATTTAATGCAGTTTTCTGGATATTAAAGTAGTATACTTACCTACTGTTTTTGGTTTATTAAGGTTCGTATTTAGCACGACAAAATTTATAAAAAAAAAACGTAGTTTCGACCCAAAAAAAAAATTATTTTTGCATTTTGTAGACTTGCATGACTAAGTTATTCGCTATTTCAACTATTTATTAGTAACACCACTGCAGGTGAATCTTTAATTCTAAAAATAGCAGTATGAAAGATATATATATATATATTTAGCTATACTTTTCCGTCTACTACAAATTTTTACGTTAATTTTTTAAGAGCCCCGTTACGGTTGATGAAGATTGCCTCATTTATATATCATAATTTTAAATATATTAAAATGTTATAATTTTATGCTAAAATGGTTTAACCCAAATAAATAATATACTATCTACATTTCTACAGAGCATGAATGTATTCTAACAAGGATATTAGTATTTTATTGAATCATACCGGTTATAATAAATTTCTGTAAAACCCATAAAAGAAATAATGAGTAGCTGTTTAAAAATTATGACCTCTTTGAATTTTAAACAAGGCACAATAACCATAAACGAGACATTCAAAATATTTATCATACAATTAGAAATTCATTTCCCTAATCCTCAGCATTGTATATAGACAATTTCTTCAGTCATTAAAAAAAACGCGATTTCCAACAAAGCTGCAATAAAACCCCAGTTTACAGTCGCGATAAGCGCATTAATATTGACTTCGCAATTTTTCAAAAACGCGCTCGAGCTTGAAAGAAACGTGAGCAAAGAGCGCCGTGTAAATTATCTCAACGAGCAAACAAAGACGCGAGCCTACGTAATTTCCAACAAACATATCCCCAGCAAAACCTTCGTCGGTCCATAAGCAGTGGAAATTTTGCAAAAGGTGATCCGCTGTGTACTTTCATAGCTTATCAAGCGCGCGGACTAATAAAAAACTCTACACGCGCTGTATTTGCAAAAGCTCAGCTCGATAATAAACTTCGTCACAATGAATCTCTGCTCGTTCGCTTTCGTCAATATTACATCGTAAATCTTTCGCACTTAGATGGAGAAATAACAAACTGCTATAAGGTAACTGTATCCGAAGTTTTCTCAAACATTAAGGGGAAAACTATTATGTAATAAGAATCCCGCTATTTTCAATCAACCGGCCAAATATTTAAAATAGCTCGTGCTCATTTTGTCTATATAAGTACCTGCGACTTATACAGCCGATTAGGAATTTCCGTATTCAGTCAAGCACATTTTCCTCGTCATACGCACTCCTCCCTTATATTAATCTCCCCATAGCGCATATACAAAAGCATCAACAATTTTTTCAACCGCAGCTATCGATCCCACACAACTGACGCACTCGCGACAGCAATATTTATAGCTGTAACACGCGAAACGCCATTCCGATATTTATACCAGCTTACGCCCCGGAAGGAGAAGAAAATCGCCCCGCAACCCTCGCGACATCGATTTTCACTTTCGCTCTTACCCAACTGGCGCGCTGGCTAAACTCTCTCTCTTATTTTCGGCCACATTACGCCGGCCGTTATTGTCTCCCGCTCACAAAAGTTCAATTACAGCCGCTGACATTTACAATTAACGCCGCGCGGATCCTTTAATACAATGCCGAGCCGAGGAGAGAAGAGCGTTTAAAAGTGAGGCACACAAGACACAAAAGCCAGTGTGGCGCAACGCTCAGCTGCTATTGTCGGGCGCCGATCGAACTGGAATTAAATTGAACGCGCCGTTTCAAAGCCGCTGGCCATAGATATACATGTTCGTACGGCTTGGACCGCTCGATTTAATTTGGAATCCTGTTACGCGCGCGCTGATTCGTATATTGTAATGGAGAAGCGGCTCTCTGGCGATTTTGTATAGATGGTATGTGTATACAGTAAGATGGCTCGGCGTGACGGCTTCTCGGGTGACGCTGGTTATTGGAATACTTTCGGTATTGGAAAAAGAGCGAGGTTTCTTCGTTTTTTTTTTTAATGGTTGGAGGCTTTTTTCTACAGAGGCTTACGACAAACTATGACGCGGGCTGTAATAATTATAGTATTAATAATAATTATCAGAGATAATTTGTATAAATAACTTGATCATAGAGCGTAATTATTGAAAAAGCGCACACGTGGGAGATGTACGGAGAACGTAGGGTTTTTTATTTACGTAATTTGTAAAAATATTGTGGCATGATAATTTTGATGATATCGCGCTCGACTGGCCGAATAATAAATAGGTTTTTATTTTTAAATTAAAATCGTACGATTGTAAATGTTGTATAGATCGATACCCGAGTTTACAGATGGCTGAGCGAGATAACGTCTAAACTTATCACTATTTGTTTTAGTAACACGGAGAGATAAAAATTATAGAATTTATATGGTAGTAATTATCATGGCGACGGATACAACTATTCATTTAAGAGCGTATCATTTACACTCGATACTCATTTGCATGACGTCTATTTCTGTTTAAAGATAAAAAAGTTATTCAATATGTATTAATGCCGTCATCAAATGCGTACGATGAATTTTAATCTAATAACATTAATATATACGATACTTTGATGAATCACAAAATGACTCAATAAATTTTCAAAATAATGCAATTTTCACGTGTACGAGTATCTTGAAATTTTTGGATTTGGCTACAAAAGTATCCGTATTACTAATCGCAATAGAATTGATCAAAATCGACAAAAGAGGACCGATCGGACGAGCTGCCCCAATTGCTCTGTCATCGCGCCGCCTTGTAAGTAAACGAGCTCGCAAAATTAGTTATTAGGCGAATAAATTTAGAGGCCCCGGACGGTTGACAGGTCGACGACTGAAAATATACGGCGAGCTTTTCGGAGCACGTGGCGAGCGAAAACTACACGTGCCTGCTGAAGTAGATGAAGGTTGCGTAATAGCAAGAGTCATGGAACTTTTCGCTAAATATTTTTGTTAGAATACATTAGAAGAAAAAAACAAAGTGTGTGGTAGATGTAGGTAGAGGTGAGAGGATTTTTTTTTTAAGTAGAAATGTAGAAGCTGGAAATTTAGTTTGTTATTCTGACTTTGGATTCGATTATTGATACAAATATTTGGCACGGATTAAAAAGCGATTATTCATATTCTGCTTTAAATTCGTTAATCTTTGAATAATGAAACATTACTTTTTATGGTCTGATTGTGTACTCATATTTGAATGATTTATTTGTGTTTTTTTTACAGAATCTCCAATTTTTTTGAAAAGCGATAATCTTGCACCAAACATTGTACGTGCCAGACTATCTCAAACAGCAGCAAAAGTGACGTTTACTTTTACGATTATGCAAGTTCTTTTTTTATGTATTTTGACGTAAAAATTTTATGATAGTCGTTTGCTCGAAATGTCGGTTCTGTATTTTAGATATTTTTTTACGTTTCACAGTGGTTATGATAAGTACTTATTCAAGATTGCTTTCAAATTTTTATTATTCGTATCTTGGCATCCTTTTTTTTCGGAATAATGATTTCGGAAGTATTTTTCGAATATAAGAATTTATCAATTTCCTTTTATTACTATGATAAAAGGTATAAAAAGTTTAAAAAAAATATTTATAAAGTATATAATAAAATTTGCTAAGGAAATAACTTAAAAATCCTATTATTTTGGCTATCGTAATAAGATAACGAAGAATTTTAAAGGTGTCCTTTTTTGTTGAACTCCTATCGATTCGCACGGTTCACAGAAAAACCATTGTAAATACGATAAGATAATTACGAAAATTATTTGCATTTTTAATATTTCTTTGTTTAAAAGATTAAGTCAAATAAACATTCAACGTTTTTTTTACTATTAATGCGTAAAAACTTACAATATGCAAATTTCCATGCAACTACAATAAAAAAAAATTATCAATGAATTCTTTCTAAGAATCTATCAATGTTTTAATTTTTACGCAGTACATAATTCTTTAGAGCTCTGTATTTTCGAGGTCGAGTGTTTTTGAGCTTTCGAACAGGCGAATCTGATGCCACATTCGTTCGAATCTTATCCGATGGCGATCAAAATCTTATCTGTCAAATTTCACATGAATCACGATGGGCTTTTTTTGCGGGGTGATAAGTCGATTAACAAAATATAATAGAAGGAAAAAGATCGCCTCGCAGATATTAAACGTAGAAGCGTCGACTTGGCTTTCCCCGCATTAAAAATGAAAGTTAGAAGTTCTAGCGTCGCGCGTCGGATCCCGATTTAATCTGGGTGCGCGGCAATCTAACAGCGACATCAAGACGCTAATAAGAATCTGCAAACAGTAACATCGCGCGCTCCCCCGCAAACAATGTCCCAAATGCGCATTACTTATTCCGTGATTTATTCGCGACTGCGCCGCATTAATCCTCGTATTTTTATCAGGGCAAACAAGCGAAATGGCAAAACAACAATCGCATTCGTCCTTACGCAGTGCCGGTTTATATTTGATTCGCCTGAACACGCGGCGAGGCGAACGGCACCCAAAACATACACACGTACAGGCGCGTTCGATGCTCTAACATGAAAATTCCTTTGTGTTTTTTCTGGAGCTCGAATAACGGCCCCCCCCCCCCCCGGGTCACGTACAAGCTAAATCGTTCAAAAAGCTTTCGCGCACGAATATGTTTGTTTGGTACTTTCTGCGGACTTCCGCGTCGCGCTCGCTCGCGCGCCTAATGGCACCGGCGATTTAGAAGGTTAGTGGAAAGTTTTCTCTGCACTTTCGAATCAATGGGCGCGATTGCGTGTGCGCCCGCTGTATTATAATATGCAAATGAAGCGGAGTTTTGCTCGCGAGAGAGAGGGACGCGACGCTCGGATGTGTTTTGTCGGCCGGCCGCCGGATCGAAACTACTCGCCTGATTGCTCCGTATTAAAGTTTCCTTCCTGACGTCACCGGCAAGGTGCATGATTCAGAGCTGTAAAAGTCGAGCGTTGCGTCACCTGTAAATATCCTGGTACGCGCAGACGTTATTAGACGAGGAAATATTGCATTGTACACGTCGGCGAAGATACGAGCTACATACATTGTTGTTTCTGCCTAGTATAGACGCATCACGGAGATGAGACACGAGCGCCAGTCAATTTCAACACGCAATGCGTAAATATATCTTTATTTGAGGACAGTTGCTGAGAGCTATTAAGTTAAAATTGTTAGAGCCGATTGAGACATTGTATCATCTCTGCTTCTCTTTTTATATACGTATCCTTATAACTATCGGGATTACGACAACAAAATGCAAATGAAGCTCAATAAAGCCGAATGTATAAATACAAACTAAAATAAAAAATTAATTGCATCACTGCAGTGGTACTCTCGGATTTTTCAAGTTCAGCTGCATACCCGCCACGATCTCTCGCAAGGGTCAAGCGCGCGCACGGGCGCGAATGCCAAATTCCCGCATGAAGGCGAATCGAATCCAATGATCCCTCTCTCGTTTCGTCACCTTCTATGAGCAAGAGTTATATAGAGAGCTCCAGGCTCGGCGCCAGCCTCAAAAATCCGGCAACGACGGCAGCAGCCCTCGAGTGGTCTCGGTATTTCACGGTGCGCGCCGCGCGGAAGTAGGTCGACGGGCAAGCGAAACGAGGTCGCGTTTCGAATGCCTTCGATTGGCTTCCCTCACCGACATGCTGCGGCTGTAAAAAAGAAGCCGAGAGTAGAGGAGAAAAACGAGAGAAAGAGAGAGAAAAAGAGCGCTGAGGTGAAGTACACAAGCGCTAGTGTCAGCGACTCGTGGCTGGCTTATCTTCAGGCAAGCGTATACATATTTTTTCGTTTTTTCTTCATTCGCCCCATAAATCGGCTATAGAAGGTCAAGGAAACCCATTTGTCTTCTCACTCCCCCACTCTTGTATTGTTTGATTAAAGAAATACGTACTTATTTTAGTTTTAATGTAATATTTATTTTTTTAGCATGTAAGTGATTTCTCGGTTAAAACAAGTCGATCACATTGTATGTAAATTTAAAAAAAAAAGAAAAAAAAGAAAGATTATAGAAACGATCATGCAAGTAAATAAAAAAAAAAGAAAGAACATTATTTTCGAGACTCTGAAACATTTTTCAACGGATAAAACATACTTTTGATTCTCCACCAAGGACGGCTCTCCTTGTTATAACAGTTTCGTTGTGCGCTCAGGCTAAATACAATTAGAATTTATAAATACAACGCTCGGTATCTTTCTATCAACTCTTCCCGTATCGTATCTCACTCTCTATACGTATATTCACACGTGTTTCGTTTTCCATTGATTTTTTTTTTTGCTCGTGGCAGTAGTTTGCTCTCGTTACGTATACTATCTACGAAATGTACACTGGTTCAGGATAACTAGATTCATTAATAGAACGATAATTTATAGATGAGGATTATATCTGCAACATACGCACTGGAAATGCTTTTTGTGCTCGTTAGAAACATCGACAGTATTCCATTGCTCTACTGGGAATTAGAGTACTTCCTATCGTCTGGCGTTCTATAATAAATAAATAAAAACAAAAATAGAAAAATGTGAGATTTTAGTCTGGATTTACTTTTACGTATTGATAACGACATCTTACTCACTTGCTACTGGAACTATTTTTATTTGCGTTGCCCTGACTGGACGAACCTTGCAAGGAAAGATCCAGGTATTTCTTTTGGTCTGAAAAATAAAATTTTATACAGTTCATAGGAGCGGAAAGCTCGTTAAGATTGTATCGGCACAACCCTAGAAATACAGCGCGCGCGTTGCTTTTTAGGGACTTCAGACTATCTATCGCCTGCTCCACTTTCATAAAGCGTTTCGATTCGTATACTCCCCACGCTAGCAATGAAAATTGTTCGCGTTTATATTCTACCGGAAAGTTAGTATTCACAATGCAGAAAATGGTGTGAGATAGTCAGAACATAATCGTTACTCGCAACAGAGACTACATGTAGAATTCAAAATGCAAAAATCCACGCTATTTACATAAAACCACGATTTTCAGAAAAACGCCCACCCAGACTTCATAAACCGAAAAGTATTCCGCATCCCACGCAGCAGAAGCGACGACTCACTGTGCTTGTGCTGATAGGGCGGCGGCACCCAGCTGTAGTTGCTCGAGTTGGGCATGCACTCTGGCAGTGTTGCTGGTCCGCTGGAGGCCGCGGCTGCAGCTGCAGCAGCCGCCGCTGCCTCCTCGTAGCTGCCTCCACCGTAGGTCCCGCCGAGGAGCGACGCTGATGGTGCCTTGGCGTTCTGGGGGCAGGCTTTCGGGGCGCTCGGTCGAAGGCTTTTTCTGGAAAAAAAAGAGGCGGAGAGATGAGATTTGATTTCTGAAGGTCGTTTTTTTGGGATAGGGTGAGAAGAGGGGACGGTGATTTGTAGGGCGATTGGAAGAATGAGATTTTTTTGAAGGAAAGTTTTATGTTGTTGGATAAAAGGAGTTTTTTTGTTATTTTTGGATGGAATTTAACTGAATCTGATCTTGTTCTATGTCTTGTGGATAAGTTTGTCGGAGATACTGCATTGATTTTACCATTAGCTTGGAAAATGAGAAAATTCGATGCCTTTGTCGAGCTTTGCTGTATCTATGGAAACAGCGTTTAGGTAGCTATTCTGGCGCTTTTACAATTCATCAGATCAGATTTTGTACAATTGTACCTTTATAATTTAATCATTTAATGCCGATTATGACAAGCACCTTGTAATAATAAAATGATTTAATATATTTTTCGTATATGGTTACATATAACATAAAGTTTCTGTAGCTTCTATTGTTCGACTATGGGATGAAGTATTAAAATTTGATAAATTAATACAAATGCTTTTTATAAAATTATTTAATTTAAATCATTTTTGTATAAAATGATGGTATTTAAATTTAAGGTCGTGTGCCAATTAATTGACAGCGAATTCTTAAGTAATTTATTGTTTGATAAATGTAAAATGGTTTATAAGATAGAAAAGACTATCTGATTTATCATTTTCAAAGACTTGGTATTAAAGAAATAAAATGTCTGTAAAAAAGATAAAGACGATCAAACATTTTAATGCTGAAATAATTTAGTAAAGTCATTTCAAGGACAATCACATTATAATAATTTTTTTATTTGTTATGATCAAATAAATTTAAGTTTATAGATATAATAAAATAATACGTAACATTAATTGAGCGAATGTAAATTTTGAATTTATGTTATTTTATTTCCTCCTAAAATTGAAGTTTTAAATAATGACAACAACGATTTATTTTTTATAATTATGTCGTTATTTCATAAATTCTCTTAATTATTAAATATTTTAATATTTAATTTTTAAATTACTAATTTACATAATTGTGACAATGAAAAACTTATCGCAAATACGTAAAGATAATAGTTTAGCCTCTTTACAAATCACAATCACTAAACTAAAAATTCTTTAAAATTCTTTACCCATGTGAACGTTGAATATTGATTCTACACTATATACATCCAGATAGCTCTGGCGCGTTAGAAATAGAGGACATTCTGTTTTGATAGTGGATCTTAAAGTAGATGTTTGTATTGCTTTTATTTGCCCTAAAAGATCATAATTGAGCGACATCAAAAAGCTGACGATCATAAATCACACAATTCGAAATGTTTAATATACTATATCAACTCAAATCGTCGCGCACGTGAGGTCAATCAATACAATCAACGAGATTCCCTCGCATATAATACCAGTATAATGAAAATCGGAATGATCCAGAAAAAAAGAGATTGAACTGAAAATGAACAAGCCGATAAAATATCCATAACGATTTTAAAATAGGAACTACACGTGATTGGTTAAATTTCTATTAAATACAATTTTTATCTCAACTGCGGTATTTAAAATATCCGTTATAGATAAGACGGATTTTCTAAACAAAACAAAAGAATAATATTTGCTTTCTTTCAAAACAGTTCGAAAAATAATTAAAAATTAATCATTTTCGATGCAATCTATTTATTGCAAAACATCATACAGCTGATTCGAATCAGGCATGATTCATTCCGAGCCAATTAATCAAAGGTCCTCCTATTACATAAAAATCGAAGCTCTTCTGAGAATACCTGACATCTCAGATCATCGACGCTCAACACTTATCCGCGATTTTTCTCTATTATCAAGATTTTTTCCAATCTCCGCGCTTCTCAATGACACCACGCTTCGCCGATAAAAGTTTGGTCTTTTTTATACAGAAAAAGAAGCAATGTCACACGTGCTCCGTTAAATATTGTATCCTAGAACGTAAACGCAAAGTGCTATTTTCAGGTACTTCAACTTTTCGTCGCGGCATACAAACGACATTTATTAGCATTAACGCGACTAATTTTGAGCATTAAAGAGAACTCATAAACGACTTGGACGTGTTGTCGTCTAGTACCGCTTTTCACTTTTTTGTTTCCTGTTTCTTGGGTCTATCGAGGCAGGCGGTTAATCATTAAGGTCGAAATAGACATTGCCAAATTTATAAATATGTGGTTTTAATATTTATAGAGCAGTTATTTATTTATATCAGGTGATTCGTTTTATTGTCAAAACAGACGTTTATGCGTATAAAGTCACGCTGTTGTTATTTAACAATGTGTGTTAACGATATGAACCCTCTCGTTTACTTACTTAACTGAATTCAAAAAGTTTCACATTGACGTGTAATAGTTAGTAATATGCACATTGATTATTAAATCATTTATCCGTTAATCTGTTATAAATCTTTCAATTCTAGATTAAAACGACGAAACCTTTGAATTTGACAAATTATAAATTATACCACGACATGTTTTTCGCTCACTAATTAAGATTCGTGTTTTCGTCTTTATAAATACTACATCAGTTGATGACAGAAATAAACAATGCAATTGATACAAGGTTTACCAGTTTAATTAAAAATATCAATAATCAAACTAAAAGTTTGAAGAATAATTTTTTCAAATTTAAAAAAATTACAAGTTTAACACTAAAGAAATGTATGTAAACAAAAATTGTACAAACTTTTAAGATTCAAATATCTAAATAAATTTATTTCCTTTCTTCGGATCTTTTACGAGCTTCGAATGTCTCTTCAATTCTATACCGCATATTAATGGATATAATTAAGACAGAATGTATTATCAGTGATCGATTCCTACCTTGCCTAGTCATTTGCGTTCTTTAGGAAATAGCTGAGTTAAAATCAAGCTTATTTTTGGACCAGCCGATGAGATACATAGTTTATCTATTACGCGCAAGGTCGTTTCTTTTTTAAAATCGAACTTCGTAGAGTTACGTGATTTATGACCGAATCTCCTTAAGTGATTGTTTTTTTTATTGGACGCGGGTGTTGTAAATCTAAATTATGCAATATTTCGCTTTCTTGTCAGTAGCTTAATTGTATATCAATCAATCAATTTTTGCTTTATTGCACAGTATTGTCTGTGTAATTGTTAAGTGTGAGCATGTAAGTATATACTAGGTAATTGTGAAAAATTGGCTGTTATGAAAAATGAAATAAAACGGAAAAATGCGCATATATATGTTTTTTAAATTAAATTAATTTAAGAATTAAGTTGCGTTAATCTTTTTTCACAGAAATCTGTTTTAGTTTCAACAGTATAATGGGATAATATTTATACGATTAATTAATGTTATTGATTTATTAAAGACTATTTAAATAAGTATTTGCATAGTTTATTTAATTTTTCTATTAAACTGCAGACTTCATTAAAGGGTGTATATTTCATAAACTTGTTAACCGAATTTAGTTTGAGACGATCTTTGATAAGACTTTGTCGTTTTATCAATATTCAAGGAAACTTAACAGTAATAATGACTACGAGTAAGGCGACGTAAAAATCTAATTATAATTTTTGATACTCTTAAATATTTAACTAGCCACTTGTATACTATTTTCGTTAAAAAACTTATACTTAAAAGTATAAACTAAATATTTGTTTAGAGGTCACAATACTTACTCATTTATAAAATATACAAAAGTCTATTTTTATACACTAATTACATGCGTGTATAAAAAAAAAGAATGCGGGATCATGTTTTTATTTTGAATTATAAAAACGTCCTCAGAATAAGTTCGTATTCAAAATAAAACTAAATTAATCGTTTTATATTTTCCTCACGTATAAGTAACGTGTATGAGAGTGTTTCGAGATACATTTAATATGAATTCACATACTCCTCTAATTATAATTTACTGACTCTGATTTATTTCCGCTGCAGATACAAAGTATATTTGCTATGCGTGTTTTAGTAATGAAATTAATTTTATATATAAGCCGTGATAAAATATAATATTGTTTGTTGTCCTTAGCATTTTATTGTTGAAAATATTTTATTCAACAATAATGATGGTTTTTGTATTAAGACTTTTTTTATTTTTTGAGAAAACTAGAAAAATAGAAGACTAAATGATTGCACTACTTTTACGATTTTTATAGAAGAATTGAACTTGATGAAGATTATGTAGAATAAAAATTTTTGATAGTATAACAGAATTCTATACATTAAAATGTGTTTATTACCAAATTATCTAAACTGTTGTGATATTGATGTATCATTACTTAATAGAAATTTTCATTAAAGGAACATTAATAGTTGTATATGATTGTAATTAAGCTATTTTTAAACGATTTTGAAGCTCTTGCATGATTTTATATCGCGCGGAAAATACATTAACGCCAAACTTCAAATCTTCTATGAAGATGATAAGGAATTAAAAGAAAAAGAATTTCACATTTTTTGTTAATTATTTAATACGTAAATTTAAATTGTATGCAAATTTACTTTTTCACTGGGCTAGAACTACTTAAATTATTATTTTTTACAAATACTCTTGTCAATCAGCAAAACTAATTTCGTCTTTTCAAAAAAACTAAAATTAAAAACTGTATTTATATCGGTAAAAATATAAACCGACTACTTTTAAACGAAGCTAAAAGAATTCAAACTATTTACCCAAAATTAATGATCTAAATTATTGAATTTTTGCCAAATTCTTAATAAAATTTTTGCTTTAAAAAAAATTAAAAAATTTTACATTTAAAAATTATGTTTTTAAATTACGGTAGATAAGGCTGCTGTTAATTATATTAAATTTTCTACTTCAATTTTAATTCTTTACGTTTGTTAGGAAAATTACTTAGAAAGAATAACGTATTGATTTAAGATTCTTGTACTAATTTTAAATGATTTTAAATTTATTAATCTATAAAATATAAAATAAATATGGAAATATTTTTCTTTAACTTACATTTATAAACTCTACTCTATTACAAAAATAATATTTCTTAATAAAATAATTTCTAATAAATTAACTTTCAATGAATTAATCAAAATCACTGAATTAAATATTATTTTTTAATTATATAAAACCGATAATGTGGTTAGTTAGAAATGATTTTCTTTCACTTTATTCATATGATTACTTTGAATAGGTGATTTATAAATTTAGTTTAAAAGGTATTAGTTATTGATATAATGTAACTTTCCTTTGAATATCAATAATATTAAAAAAATATCATTATATTAAAATTAAAAAGAATAATTTTCATGAGTAGAACAACAAATTCATAATTAATAACTATAATAACAACATAACTAAGATGCTTATAAATTTAAATTTATATAGATTTACCTAAAATCAGCGATGTAAATAGCGGCGTCATTATTGTGTGAAAGTTCCATCCGTTCGAGCAGTTGTTCAAACTCAAGAATTTTGTCGTTCTCGAAATTTGATGCATTAGCATTGATTGACGAAGCTGGGGATGATTGACGTCTGGATGATAAATGCTTCTGACCAACCTTTTTGCTATCCAATGACACTGGTAAAAGAAAAACAAAATTCGTTTAAAAAATGTTAAATCTTTTGAGTAATGTGATACGAATTAACAATCTACATACAAGTCGGCACCGTCAAATCCGATATCCTCGACACATCCGAATCCCGATTACGACTATGATCTGAGATATGCGAGCCCATTTGATCCTTTTCACAATCGACCGAATTTGACCGAGTCGTTGGTTCGGACTTGGTCATTGGTTGAGCATTAAAAGAAATGATGTTCGTTAAGTCGGAATATCTGCAGTTGGAATGATTATCCGACTTGATTCGATTTCCGGACAAGGGTTGCGCTTGGCACAGATGAGAGAGGCAAGATACTTGTTGCCTGTTGGGATGACTTTCCAATGAGGCACGCGCTGCATCCAATAAATCGGGACAATGCATCGTTCTTGCGTTGTAGCTTTGTTGTAAGCTTGAGAGAGAATTTCTTGCTTCATCGGCACGTTGCTTTAAACACAGAGATGCCCAAGCTGAATTTCTGTCCTGCATCTCGAATAAATGAAGCAACATGATTTCATCGTCGAGGCTTTCGTTTCCTCTCAATCTGCTAGAATTCGTTAATTTAGTTAAAAATTTTGAAAAAGAAATATTTAAAATACTAAATGAAAACTGAAATTATTATATTTTTATTTTATACCTGCTATTGTTTTCTGGAACTGCCTCTTGATTTTCACGATATTTCAGTTTTGGTTTATTGTGCAACCACGTGACTAAAGACTCAGCAACTTCAACATCATTTTCGCCTGGTAAAAATGTAAATGTAAGAATATAGAATAATTTTACACTTTAGTTAGTATTTAAATAACTATTCGAGGCTAATGCATATACTTTATTATAAGTTTTAAAATTTAAATATAATGAATTTTTATCAATCTAACTGAAGATATTACTTACCAGACATAGTTTCGTCATCAACGTCATTTTCATCATTGTCATCTAATAAAGCTAAATTGGTTTCAGGATGTTCATGTTCATCCATAAATATTTCAGGTTCGCTTAACTCCTAAAATTAATTTTACAAATGTTAATTCGTCAATGCAAAAAGTAAAACAAATATTGCAATTAATTGAGTTTACCCCGCTTTCGCTGCTGCTGCTACTTGACGGAGCAATTATTTGTTGGGAATTCAAGGCAGCAGAGGATAACTCTGGAGGTTGAGGCGAATTAGATTCTGCATTACGGTTTTCTCCCATTGTTTCTTTGTTAGCATCTGTTGTCTGAGCAGTACTGGTAGAATTAGTAGCATTGTTACGTTGTTGTTTGACGCTCGTTTTCGATGAAACGGAAGATAACGTGGATGTCGATCCAACTGGTCGGATATTTGTTAGTTCATCTATATCACATAATGGCATTTTCCAAACCCCTGATGGAGTTGTAGGATGTGTATTAGATACAGCGCTTGGTAAGGTCCTGTAAAAAATATTAATTAGAAAAATTATTTTGAACAAGAGCTTATTTGTAAATAACTGGAAAATGGATATAAATTTACCTGGTAGGACTGGAAGTAACGATTGGATAAGCATCTAGAGAGCGGGGGGAACATACACTAAGAGATTCTCCTTGATTTTGCTGTTGCTGCTGTTGAGTAGTCGATGAGCTTGAGTTTTCTAATGTTGGACTACAAACAGCAGCTGGTACAGCATTGCGTGAGATTTCTATTGTCAGTCTCTGCAAAATTAGAATTAATTTTAGATCGATAAAAAAATGAAATATTCTTATATACATGATAAAATTTATAAAAGCTTACTTCTTTGAGCTCATTTATTTGTGTAGCATACTGATTTTGAACAGTTACTAATTGACTTATGTACCACTGTTGATCTCTACAACGTTGATAAAATGTTGGCGGACGAACTTGAAATCTAATAAATGATAAAAAAATATTTAAAAAATAAATAATTATGTGAATAATATATAAAAACTAGGTTTTCTATATTTTTACCTTAAAATAAGGGTATCTAATTCTGTATTTAAATACCCCTCAGTCGCAAGTAAATCTAATCTAAAAAATCTATTATATCCCCAACATTCTCCAATTTCAAAATCAGATGCAAATTCTCTAACAATATTTTTGCTGGTATCTCGCGACCCTTGATGAATCATTTCAACTCTGTATTCATATCTACAAATAATAATTTTTATTTAATAGTTATAAATTTCAGTTTTCATTTAGTATAATTTATTAACATACTTGGAAGTTTCTGGCAAACCAGCACTTAGTTCTAAAAATACTGATAGGTAATTTCCTCGAACTACACCATTGCCATCTGGATAAACTTTTAGTCTCCAACATAAACCATTTACGTGCAAGGGTGCAGAATAAACTGGATCTGCCTTTAATTGCAATTGAGAAAAATTTTGCATTGCAAAAGTTGCACTATCATATCCTGGGACAATCTCGCTAAAATTAAATAAACAATTACTATTATAAATTTATTATTCAAAATACTCTTAAAATATTAGTCTCAGATATTGTACCTTGGAAAATCAGCTGGTACTGGAGCTGTAACAAAGCTAGTCATAGGTTTTTTACGGACTTGATAGATTATATGTTGTAATTCAGCACTGCGTGCAATCAGTTCTGAACGGGAGCAGGTATGTAATTGTTGTTCTATATCTTGCAATAATGCTTCTAACTGCTCTGTTTCTAAGGTTAATGAGTTTTTCTGACCCATAAGAGTTAACAATTTAGCTTTTAATTGAGAATCTAAACGTGCAATCATCAGTTCAACTGCATTTCTAATTTCTCTAACTCTTTCATCTTTTGCTGCTCTTACTGATTCAACATTTCGTTCCTGTTATAATTAATTTTATTTAAATGAACAATATGACAATATTAACAATTACCAAAAGGAAATATAACATTACAGAGAAACTTACAACTTCCTGAACAAGAGTTATTAACTCCATTAGTCTTCGTTTTAATTGTCCTATTTCAGACTTGATTTGTGTAACATGCTGTTCATACACTTCTTCCAATGGTTTAAAAGTGTGTCCAGAGTGAGTGCCACCCCATAAAGCACATTGATGACAAATGCATCGTCGGCAAGTCCAACAGTAAACTGATAATTTTTCATGATGGGTAGAGCATCTACAAAAATCATTCATTTAAATGTTTCTCCCTTTCTTGATACTACTTAAAGAATATATTTTTTCTTTATTACCTATCCTTCGTAGAATCTTCATGTCTGGAATTAGAAACACTTACAGCTTGCAGTGTGTCAAGCTGCTGGGTCACTTCCTCTACCCAACGACAATTTACCAATTCATGTAGATGAAGAGAGGCTCGACAATGAGGGCATTGTGATCTTTGTTCAGTCAACCAGCGTCTTATGCATGTATAACAGCATAATTTGCTGCAATGAGGACACAGATGCGCGTCCCTCAATTTTTCCATGCAAATAAAACATCGGAACACCTCTGCCAGCGTCTAAAAATATTCATATTGCTATGTTTACTTCCATCATTAAGCTAAGGAAAATTTTCAACCTATCAAAGTATTTCAAACGCAAACAGTAACCCTTAAGCATTCACACATACACACAGTATCCAAAATCAACCCCAATCCAACCAAAACAAAAAAACCCATCCACAAGCTCCACCGACCACAGCTCAACCCAAGCAACCACCCCCACAACCCCCTGAATCAACTCATTACTCATCAATCTCACCTCGACGCTGTGCTCGTCGGCATTCTTCGACGCCAGCTGAGCCTCTCGACTCGCCATCCTCAGCCTAGTTCCTCTCTCTGTCTCCTCCAAGCACTGCACTCTCAGAAGCTCGCTGACATTTCCCCGCTGCTGCGCTGCGCTGCCCCGACTTCAACCCCTAATCCAGAGCTTGGCCCATCCTCGCTGCAGCTGTCGATGTCCGATGATGAGCCAGCGCGCCTCCTCGCCATTCACGATTTTGACAAGTCGGAATTCCAGAGACAATAAACAAACGGTCGCCTATGCGCACATACACACACGCACACCTACGTACTGAGCGAATGCCCAGAAAGTGGCGCGTTCGCATGCAGATCGGTGGTTTTTTTTAACGGTTTTCTCGCGGATGCGGCCGACGAAAATCGAAAAGCTGAAATTTGTCCAAAATGTGTGTCAGATGGCGTCGATGGAAACGCGCCTGTGATCGCAGCGCGCTGCGGGCCTCACACACGTGTTGGGGTTTGAATTTTTGAGGAGTCGGGGAAAAATGTGCGCTCTTTTAGAGGCAGCTGTCGAGAGGAAATAACAATTGTTTTCCGGAGATTGAGGTGTCTGGCGAGTTGGATGAGAAGGATTGGATTGTTTTGTTCGTTGATTTTTGTTAAGCGAGGCTGCGCGGCCGGCTGCGTTTGTTCGAGCTCCGAGACGCTTTTTTAGGTTAGTGTACACAAGCGGTTTTTATTGTTTAATTTGTGGATTGTTTGATTGGTTTGATTGAGATTGGTGATTGTTTTGTAGCTAAGGATAATGGGAAGGAAGGCGAAGTTCGACGAGAAAGTGGAGAAAAAGGGATCGGGCAAGAAGGCTAAGAAGCACGAGGAGCCAAAGTTTCCACCAGGATTGTTGGGTGAGTGTTTTTTAATGTTTTGGGAAAATGATAGGTAAATTGAAGTATTGTTGTAATTGTTGAATTTGAAATTTTAGAGAAGGGACCTGCTAAATTAAGTCACAGGCAAGCTCAAAGAGCTAAGAAGCGGTTGCAAAAGAAGCAAGAGAAACAGAAAGCGAAACAGAATAAGAAGTTGAAAAATAAATCGTTCGATGAGCATAGTTTTGATGAGAATGAACAGGATGTGTCTGTTTCTCCAAATAGCAAAAAGAGACAGTTGATTGATGATGTTGATGCATCGCTGCCAAAGCCTAAAAAATTGAAAAAGCTGCAACTCTTTGATGAGAATGTGGCTAAAACATCAGTAGTTAAAGAGAAGAAAAAGAAATTATCTGAAAAACTTGTAGAAGGAACTAAAGAGGATAAAGAAAAACAAAATAAACAACAAAAGCTTCAAAAGAAAAATGAGACTACACAAAAAGGAAAAGCTTTTAAAAATGTGAGTAATATTCTTAATATCTAGTTAATAACATTTTCATAAATCCTTATAAAGTAATTTTATATTAATACAAAATTAAAAAATAAATAAATTTTATTTTTTCTAGGGAATACTTCATGTAGAGAGTAATACAAGTGAAAATGAAAATATTAACAGTACAAATAAGAAGAAATTGAAAAATAAAGAAAAGTTAAATATACAAAAGACAAATAAATCTGAAAATAATAAAAAACAAGTTTCTAATGGTGTGACTAAAAAAGTAAATAAAACAGATGTGGGTAAAAATAAGACAAACAAATTAATAAACATTAAAACAAAAAATGCAAAACAAACAAATTTGCAGAAAAAGAAAAAAGTGGATAATGATTTCAATGATGATGAAAATGTAAGTGTTTTATTATGAGATAATTATTATTTGCTTTAACATAACATTTGAGGAGAATGATTTGTTATATTACTTATTAAAATTACTTGCATTTATTATAGGAATCAGATGCAGATAGTGATGAAAATGAAACTGTTAGTAATACTAAAAATAAAACAATAGTGAAGAGTAAAGAAAAAACTAATGAAAAAATGAAAGCTAAAAAAGGAGTTAAAGAGAATTTAAAGCTTAAAAAATTAAAAACTGCTAAAGAAAATAAAAAGCAGGTATCTACTAAACAAACATTAAAAAAAGGAACAACCACAAAAAAAGTCATGGAAGTAAGTGACTCTGATGAAGATGAAGATGAAGATGAAGATGAAGTCACAAATTTTGAAAATGTATGATAATTTTTTAGTAATGTGTAATTTTTTTTTATATTATGATATAGTATTAATCTATTACTTTACACTTATATTATAGATGGACTCAGTTTCAGAAGATGATGAAGATGAAACTGATGAATATATAGTTCGGAAATTGGGTAGTGATTCTGAAAATGATGTAAATAGTGATCAAGATTCAGAAGTAGATCAGAGTGAAGATGAAATTGACGATAGTGAGGATGATGACAATGAGAAAGATGAAGAAGGTGAGGACGATGAAGACGATGAAGAAGATGAGGACGACGACGACGATGACGAGACGATGACGACGATGAAGATGATGGCAATGACTTACTTCCAATTGAAAGAGCGAACAGAAGATTAAAGAAAAAACAAGAAAAAGAAAGGTTTGATCAATGCTACTACAAATTTCATATAACTTTTTATTTTTATAATTATTATAGAGAAATAAACTTTAAATAAAATATTCTTACAGGAAATTAGCTGAAGCAGAAATGAATGAAAGCATATCACATCAACAAATATTTAACTTCCCCACTGAAGAAGAACTTAATAATCCAACAAACTTAAAAGATGTACAACAAAGGATACAAGATGTTATCACAGTTTTATCCGATTTTAAAAAACTAAGGCAGCCTGACAGGTTTGTTGAATAGTTAAATTATTTTTTTACTCAACTTTTTACTTGATCAATAATGCATCATTTACTTGTTTTTGCAGATCTAGAAAAGAATATCTTGAACTTCTTAAAACAGATTTATGCACATACTTCAGTTATAATAGCTTCTTAATGGAAAAACTCATGCAAATTTTCCCATTAAGCGAACTGCTCGAATTTCTGGAAGCTAGTGAAGTGCAGAGGCCTATGACTATACGAACGAATACATTAAAAACACGGCGGCGCGAATTGGCGCATGCTTTAATAAACAGAGGAGTTAATTTGGACCCTATAGGAAAATGGACAAACATTGGTCTGGTTGTATATTCATCTCAAGTACCAATGGGCGCAACACCTGAATATCTGGCAGGACACTATATTTTGCAAGGAGCATCAAGTTTTCTACCTGTGATGGCTTTAGAACCTAAACCAGATGAAAGGATTCTGGATATGTGCGCTGCTCCAGGTGGCAAATCATCACATATAGCTGCTCTTATGAAGAATTCAGGTGTTCTGTTTTCCAATGATGTAAATAAAGATAGAATAAAGGCTGTAATTGGTAACTTCCATAGACTAGGAATTACCAACTCTGTTATTTGTAGTTATGATGGTAGAAAAATACCTTCGGTGAGCATTAAAAAGCTTGATTATTATCTTTAATTATTCAATTTAGACATTAAGAACATTTTTTTAAATTTCATATTTTTTTCAGGTAATAAAAGGTTTTGACAGAGTACTTTTGGATGCACCATGTACTGGTACTGGTGTAGTTGCCAAGGATCCTAGTGTAAAAACTAATAAAGATGAAGTAGATGTACAAAGATGCTGCACGTTGCAACGTGAGTTACTGTTAGCTGCTATAGATTCAGTGAATGCTCGGTCAGAATCTGGTGGCGTTATTGTATATTCGACATGTTCAATTCTTCCTGAAGAAAATGAATGGATAGTAGATTATGCTTTAAGGAAACGTGATGTTAAGTTAGTTCCAACTGGACTAGAATTTGGAGCTGATGGTTTTACTAATTATAGGCAACACAGATTTCATCCTTCTCTAAAACTAACAAAAAGGTTCTACCCTCACATGCACAATATGGATGGTTTCTTTGTTGCAAAACTTAAAAAATTTTCAAATATTACACCGAAGCAGGAAAAGACTGTTAGTGATGATGAGGAGGAAGAAAAGTCAGAATAAAAATTTTTGTTAAATTATACAAATTATTGAATTTTGTATGAATGAAAGTGTATTTATAAAATAAGTTTTTAACACTTTTCTTTACAGCAATATAAATATGTACAATTTTCATATTATATGTTACATCCTATAGATAATTTATACACTTAATGGCTAGTTGCTAAAAATATATTCATAAAACTTTTTACAGACAACTATTATTACATCTGAGCCCTTGCATTATGCAATATTTTAGTAAAAAAAACTATTTCATTTGCAAAATCTAAATAGATCACATTAATAAATTATGGAATAATCGTCAATAATATACGAGATTTTTCATTTTTTTCTGAATAAATTCAGTTTTCTATCAGTAGAGAGCTCTTAACAGTGTCAACATATATCTTCAAAACAAAACAAACATTCCTTTCATTACATTAATTTAATGAAAGAATATGCTCTTTAACTGTTGTTCACATAATCTTTTAACTTCATCTGTTAAAACATAATATACATACTTTAATATAGAAATAAAAAATGATTTTAAGAGATACTTAAACATGAAACCTACCATCAATTTCAATAATGCTTGCATTTTTCTGTTGAATAACAACAAAAAATTCCCTTAAATTAGACAATTTTCCTACAATCCAATAGTCGCTCATAGTTTTGATGACTATTTCTCCAGCCTCTTTTAATCTAGAAGTAATGTTTAATTAATTTTTACATTCAGTTATGTATTTTAAAATTTCTACAAACCTTTTAGTGTCACTGTTTATGTCAGTTATAATTCTCAATACTTCTGAAGTAGTTAAAGGATTTGAAAAACGTCTGTTGTCAGAATGTATTGTACTTTTATATGCTAAATTTAATTTGTTGAAATATAAATATTTAGGAGTTGATTCATTTGAAGTAGATGCATGCTTAGAACATTGTTCTGCTACTGAGTTAACTAATGACGTTAACTGAACACCAAGAAAAGAATCTAAACTTGTGTAAAACATTGGACTATTTGTATCTAAAAATATAACAATATAAATAATGATTTTATTAGTTTCATAGAAATTTTACAATAAAATTATATATTTAATTATTTTAGAAGATTAACTTACTGTCAACAAACAAACACACAGTTGCACTTAATGCTCGATACACAACTAAATATAAAG
This sequence comes from Eupelmus azureus, assembly GCA_030522685.1. Lineage (NCBI taxonomy): Eukaryota > Metazoa > Arthropoda > Insecta > Hymenoptera > Eupelmidae > Eupelmus > Eupelmus azureus. Next base: position 21,676 of record JAPYZA010001928.1, read on the forward strand.
CAGTTGGTTTTGTTGGGTAATTTATAAATACTTTTGGTAATTTTTTAACATCATTGATACTTGAAGGACCAGTAACAAATCTAAATTATAAATAAATTGATATGGTAGATATAATTTAATATATTTACTTATGAACATTTATATTAAAACATTTTCTTACTTTCCATAGTGAGATGTTGTAAATGGTGATGGGGAATTACGAGGTATAGAACCACCATCCAATTCTTTTTCCAAATGTGCTGGTAAAAGTGTACTAACTAAGTAATTATAAACTACTTGCATATCTTCTGGTTCCAAACCACTCCTAAAATAAATAAATATTTACTAAAGTTTCATTAAAATTTTTTTTCAATGACTATGCAAAAATTAATTACCATACAAGTTGATCATTGTATAAAAATGCAGTATATTTGACTTGTGGGAAGGTTGATTCTACTAAGTTCATAAAACATTGAACGCGTAAAAAAGTAACTTTATCTAAAGGTAAAAATTGTAAACCTTGGAAAATGTCCAAAATGTCACAGTTATTTAGTTTTAACGATAACAAATACTGTAAAAAGATATATTTACTTTATAAACTCATTATTACAGATATGATTTATATAAGTAAAAAAACTTACTATAGAATAAAAATGATCCAATTTATGTTTTAATAATGTTACTGATCCACAATCTGGTTCGTTTAAAATTGTGTTAAATGAGCCCATAAATAATCGAAAAGTAGTATATGTTTGTTTTAATATAGCTTGACAAACATCGTTTGATACTTCATCATTTTGATATTCTGTGTATTCGTTACCATCTTTTTCTTTTGTCACATATGGTACACCAACAACCTGAAAAGTATCTTAGTTCATATAATGGTTTCATTTATAAAATAATCTTAGATAACGTATAAAATATATCAGTATTTTACCATAACCATCCAAAAATTAGGTTCTGGCTGGTAATAAATCTGACGAGTTTTATGTGTGTGGCAATAATCACAAGTTTGCCCTGGATTAAATGATCTAAAATAAAGTGGATTTCCAAATTTAATTAGAATGATGATTAAGTTAAGTAAACTGTTATATATATATATATATATATATATACATACTCTGTAAACTTAATTATTGCTTCACTGAGACCAATATTTTTTATTTGAGTATCAATGTCAGTTTTGGCTGGATAATAGTACAAAATTTTATTTTTTTCCTGTACAAAAAATTAGAGAAATAAAAACTGTTAATGTATTTTACATGATTAAACTCTGTGCTATTTACCTCCCCTTCTTTTTTTGCATATGTGCTATTAAAAATGTAAAAATGTTCCAAAGTAATTTCAGTCTTGGAGGACATGTTTGTAATATTTTAAAAAGGAAATATTAAAGATGTCAGCTCTATAATAAAGAGCGAAAATATTATTTTACAAATAAACGTTATTGATATTTCATGAACTTGAAAAAATATCTGACAGCTAACCTGTTCGATGGTTTCGGATAGCTGATAAGACTGTATAACGACCTAACTTGGCGTGGACCGTGTAAATCTAACCTAACAATAGAATAAAGCGCAAAATTTCAAAATTTGGAAAAGAAATATTTACCGTTTATAACGTGATGTTTAAGCATTATTTAAGATTTTATTTTAAACATTTTTATAATATATCATATTATTTAGATGCGTATGTACTTAATTGAGCTAAGTTTACTCAAAAAATGTAAATACCCGAATGGAAAAATGGAAAATATCCCAATTGTAACGAAAACGTACGGAAACGTACGCGAACTTACGCAAACGTATGAAAACGTACGCGAACGTACGCAAACGTACGACAACGTACGCGAACGTACGTTCTGTTTTTAATTTTTCTACCAAAAGGACATGAGGTAAAAAGTAAGTAATATACGTGTTCTTGCATGCAGTTCCGTTGAAATTTGTATTAGAAATGGTGCATTAAATTTATTTTGGATTTTAAGATTTTAAGAAGAAATATAAAATAGCTTATTCTTATAAGTATGTATAGTTATTTAAAGTCTGCAAATATGCGATTAGTGGAAAACTTAACGAGAGACAATTTAGACTTACTGCCTATGAACAAAGAGGCAAAAGGCCATCAGTCGTACTTCTGAAGTCGATCAATGCGGTCGATTTTATTCAATACGTTTTTCAAGAGTTTTTTATTCAATACGTTGTCAAAGAAACAGGTATGTACATAATTCCTTAATTTAAAGAGATTGTACCTATATGGTTATAAACGAAAATCGATTGGACGAGTCACAATTCAGTGATTTCACAAAACACTTTTTAAAATTAATTTCACCAACTATATATATCTGTTCTCATTTCTTTTAATAGACTATTAACTTAAACTAATTTACCCCCTTATTCTTATGTTTACTTATAAAATTTATGTCCAACTGTAATAAAAATCTGACAGCCCAAGCGGAAATTGAAAAATGTATAAAAAAAAATAATAAAAAATAATAAAAAATAATAAAAAATAATAACTTTTATAAAAAAACATATAAAACCTGGATTTGGGAATAACCCATAACTGTTATTATTTTTTATTATTTTTTATAAGTTTTTCCATTGCCGTGTCGAAGCATATAGAAAGAGTTAAAAAAGTTAT
>JAPYZA010001929.1:0-32503 GCA_030522685.1 Eupelmus azureus
ACTTTGCATTGAATTAATTTTTTTAAACTTTAAACGTGCTCCATTGCCTTGAAAACAGAGATAACATGAAATATTATTTCCTTAAATATTTAGAGGGAATAAAAAACAGTTTATTAACTGGAAAATAAAATAGTCGTTTTTTCTTTTTCTTTCTCTTTTTTCTAATTTTGAACTTGTCCTTATTTTGTTCAGGCTATAAATCTATCATTGAAATAATCTAATATTCTATATGTTCGTTACATAATGTTTCATAGATCAAAATGATATATCAGACAATAATTATTATGAAATAAATTTGTTACCTGAAAAGATTTTTCTTATGTAGTTTTGGGTGTTCTTCTTTTCTTCTTTAAATTTCTCTTCTTTAGACTTTTTGATTACCATTGGTTTAGGAATCTCTTTTAATGAAGACCTTTTGTATTCATTTTCCATTGTAGATAATACTTCTAGGAACTCGTCAAAAATTATACTTTTTTGTTGCTTTTCTCGATAGACTGTTTCTTCACCATTTAAGTTTTCCACATTAAACTTTGCGGTTCTTGGAATACTTCGAGGTTGTGTGGTTCGCGAATTAATCTCAGATGAACTTGTCCCTTTATCTTCTGTAATTATTCCTTCCTTCCGTTTAGATCCTTGCTCTAAATTATCCTGAGAACGATCTAGTGTGCCACTTTCATTTTCATTATAAGTTGGCTTTTTGCCCTGACAAGTAAGAGATCTTTTTTTCTTTACTTGAGATGAGGAAAAATCAGTGAAATAAGCCTCGATCATTCTTTTTATCCCAAGAATGTTCAAAATATGCTTTGCTTTGGAACGATGAATACCTTCTTTTTTACAACACGTAAAAATACCTGGTAAATGACTCCTACAGTTTTTCATCTGTAAGGAAAACATTTTTTAAGTATTTAACAAATAATACATTATTGATATCATAAATATTTTTTCAAATAAATTTGCCTACAATATCATCTACGAATTAAACTAAATCTAAATAATCAAAGTGATCAGAAAATTATTGGTAGATTAACAACAGTAATTTATAAAGCTTGCAAAGTTAAAAAAATACCCTTTTCAACTCATCAACCAAACCCAGCCGGAAAACCGCCGAAAGCTCGCCACCCACCCCGTAAACATCCATTTGCATCCTTTTACACCCTTTCCCACCCTTAATTAATCCTTTTCGCTCGCACCAAAAAGAAAAAAAAGGAAGCGAATCCCCCATCCTCACCTCGTCCTCGTTCTCCTGCATCCAAGCCTCGGTAATCCTCGGCTCCTCCGGCAGCTGCACTTGGAAACTCGCAAGCTCGGCGAACTTCCATCCTGGCTCCTCTCTCAGCCGCTCTTCGCTCCTTATCACCAGCTCGTTCCCCTCCTCCTGCTGCTGCTGCTGCTGCTGCTCCTCTGCCTCGTCGTTAGCGCGACACGCATTTAACCACAGCGAGTCCCCATGAAGAATTAATTCGGAACGCGGCTGGGGCACTGGCTCCGAGTCGTTCGCCCGCGAAATGAGCTCGTATTTCAAATTCAATAGGCGAAGTTTCTCTGTAAGTCGCGCGAAAGCAGCAGCAGCCGCGGAGGAGTTCACTTTGTTTAACGAAGTCAGGCTCGTTGAAGCTCGCGAGGCGGCCCCGTCATCGTCATTTTCCCGATGTGTTTGCTCTGCGAAGATAATGATCCAAGTTGCGCGCGAGAGGTGAGAGGGGGGGCGGAGTTTGCGCCGAGAGACGAGATTAAAACGGAGGACTCTCGAACGATGGATGAGATATTCTGAGGCTTGTTTTGTGATTGATGAAATGGAAATGTGCTCGTGAATTTGTTTGATATGCGGCAGAGTTCATTGTTGTGTCTTTTGTGGAGATGAGAGTTACATCGATGATGAAATTGCTCATCGAAAAATGTAACTGTTTTAGGAGCTAAATTTTCAATATACATGAACATCAAATTTTAGAAATTTTCTATAAATTCAATGTAATTTTATAATATGATTAATGCAACGTGCATTGGTTTGTTTTAATGTACATAGGGAAAATTTGGCCTTAAACGTGTGTAAAAATCTTTAACTTTATAGGCATAAGTTTATTAATTATGTATATCAGTTATGTTTATATCAGTTGAGGTTTAAAATAAATAAGTCTTTAGTAATGAATCAAATAATAAAAAAAAATTATCAACGTCCAATAAAAAAAGACTTTTTAAATCGAAAATATTACAGGAACATCAATCATCAATATCCCCATTAATACAAACTTATCACCAAAATCTCAAACCGATCAAAGAAAACTCACTCACTTTCATATTCAAGGTTCCACTCGACCTGCCTGAGCAGCGCCTCCATCATCACCGGCACCTGTCCACTATACTCTTCCGGCGCCCGAGCCATGAACGTCTCGTAACCTGCCATGATTTGCCGCTCGGGTCGCGGCTCGTACACATCTCTGACCTTCATGCTATCCAAATAAGCGGCGTAATCCTGGAGAGTCTCGTGAATATCGTAAAGCGTCCACGAGATGCAGTCGTAGAGGTCATTTGGCTGGGTGTCAGGACGCCAGGGGGGACAAAAGGGTTGGATCGCCAGTTTGCCCTGCAGCGAGGAGTCGAAGTCGTTTTCGACGTCGGCTGTTTTCATGGTGGTTCTGGAGAGACATTTCCATGGGTTAGTGAAGTAGATTTCTCAGTGAAAATTCGCATGATAAATTGTAATTATATACTCTTTTATAGATTTCAAAGAAACCTTTATCATCCCAACAAATTTTAAAGCAACAAAAAATAACCGTCTATTGATTACAACCTTCCGAAAGTTCCCGAACGAAACAAGCAGAACTAATTAAACCAACCCCTCTGCTACTTCCCACCCAATCAGCTAGCCAACTAAAGTATCATTAAGTGTTTACCTCGAGGACTGCAGCGACAACGCCGACAAAGCCGAAAAGGCGGATATACCGGCCGCATCTGGAAAGCTCCTTAACTCTTCCTCGTCGTCGCAGCTGCAGTCGTCGTCGCGCGGAGGATTCTGCAGTTTCAGTACGCAGCGCAGCGGCACTCCAGACTTAATTAGCTCGAGCGGCAGCTCGGGATCGCGAAAGCCAGTCAGCAGGATGTACAGATCGGGACCTTTGCAAGCGGCGAAATCATTAGGAAATCGCGCGGAATGTTTACAGATGCGCGCGCGCCAGCCAGCCGTGGAGCGCGCGCGGTGATTAAATAATTAGTCGTTTATGAAATTAAAGGAGGGAGAGTTTTAATGAACGTGAATGTGTTCGATGTTGAATTTAAAGGAGTAGAAATAGATACTAATTGGGAGAAGTAAATTTTACTTGGCCAGATTATTTTACATCGAAATGAAATCCATGTTCTGAGAAGGCGGATGGATTCTTATTGCAAAAAAGCTTCTCCTGTTTAAATAGAATGCAAATTTTTTTATGCCAACTTTTTATTAACACGAAATAGACGCTATTTGCAGTTCGTATAATTCATTATCAGCGTGCGATTCGGAGAAAGTGCAGTTTTCAATCAGTGTGGGTATATATCGGTGTTAATTAAGTTAATAAAATTTCTTCTATTGATCATTTGCGTATTTTGTTTGGTTACTAAATATATAAATAGCCGTAAGGAAAATTAAATAATTATTCAATAAATAAAGACTATAACGCACGTTTGAGTGCATTTAAAGAAAAAAAACTCCATTTAAGTATCTCTAAAAATGAATATTTGAAATTGCTTGCCCGGCCGATCAACAAACACACACCCAATCAAAAAAAAACCTCGCATCATCCTCAACATCTCCACCAGAAAAAAATCCATCATACCATCAAGCGGCGCGTCATCCACGTAGACGATGTCCTTCCACTCCTCGCCTCTGCGCCTCAGCTGGGAGTTGGGCTTGCGCGCCGAGTTTCTCCTGCCGTCCGTGCTTTTTGCCCCCTTGCCGCGGCCGTCGCCACCGGCTGGCTGCTGCATCGCCTGGAATTCTCGATCCCAGTCAGCGTCGCGCTCCAGCTCGGCGGCTCTTCTTGCCTGGGACTCGAGTCGCGCCTCGTAAATCAGCCACTTGATCAGCAGGGCCTCCAAAAAACGCGGCGGCGCTCCTGGCTCGGGGTTCGCGCCGCTGCTGCGCCCGCCGCGGAGCTCGGAGTCGCCCACCTCGCGCAGCTTTTGTACCGATGGTAGCGACGGGGCTGGAATTGAGGATTGGAGGATGGGTTTGATTTGCGTGGTTTGCTGGGATTGATTCTTCTTTTTTTGTTTTTTGTAATTTTTTTTAGGATTTTTTATTTAAGATTAGGTGATGTAGAAAGTTGTTTTAGCTCATTCAGAAATAAATCTTACTCAATTTTGACAATCTTATATTTTTAATCAAATTTACTATTTATTGTTAAGTCGTGAAATTCTATTTAATATCAAGTCATAAAATATAGATGAATATTTGCCTTTGATACTCGAATTTAAAATGGCAACAACGAAATTTTTTTAAACCAATTTACTTCGTTCAAACATACAATGTTCTCAACGCAGTTACACAAAATCTCACGTAAACAATTTATTAACGAAAAAAAGTTAATGAACATAAATCTTTTAAAATTAATCCACGCCACTCACTCTTACAATACCTAAACCATGTTCCTAAAAGCTCGGGTAAACAATATTTCAATGAAAAAAAAGGAACTCGTGCTCAACGACAGTAGTAAACATAAGTGTGAAAAATGACGAAGCGCCGAAGGGAGCCGAAAAGAGGCGCGGAAAAACAAGTCGATAAATTGCCGTCGTACCCTGCAATTTTTAGCACTGCCAAAATACTCGACATGCAAGTTAAACTAACAAAAAAAAAGGTAAACACTCAGCACACACGGACCCGCACTCGTGAAACTCGCTCCGTGCCTCTGTCGAATTACAGCTCAGCTCCGAACTGGCATTCGAAAAAAAAATAGCCTCTCCAAAGCTCTGCTCCAACCTGTGGACACATCCACGGGCTGGTGTAGGGACGCCAGCATCATATCGCGACTGATCGCGAGAACGGATTTCCTGTAGCCGTTCTCGCAGGCCTTGTTCAGCTTGGTTATGAACTCGGTCTGGCTGTCGTCAGTCTCGGCGAGCATTACCACGATGCAGCGCCAGTCTGCATCGTTGATGGTCACCTCCTCCATTATTTCACGCATCGCGTACTCGCTGGAGCTCGTTGACACGGCCATCGTCATTGTTGCTCTCTGATAATGGCTTTATGGGAAGTTAAGCTTCGATAGGTTGTTTAACCTAAATGCAGGTTACACTGGGGTTAGCGGACTGAATGTTGTCCGAGTTGAAATTTGATTGTGCAGTGTGTGTGTGGATATAGTTGCGGTGAACTTCACGAGGGACCATGTGTGAGAAAACAATCTTACATTTATGTTGTAAACAAGAAAGTATTTCTGAAATCACTAAAAAGATACTTTTGTAGAAATTTTTAGGGAATAAATAAAAGAAATTATCCTTGATTCATGTTTTATCACTTGAAGAAAAAAATTATCATTATAACAAACGAGAACAGACTATTATGAATTCCTCAACTCTTTATAATTACTAAAGCACACTCTTAATTCCAACGTGAAAGAATTCAGCGTTCCTCGCAACTGGCATTACCTAAAGCACCTTTGAAAAAAAAACCGTTCAGGACAAAAAAATCTCGAAGAACAATTCTCCGAAATGTAAAGGACGCGGCGCACAATTAAACCGCAAACGCTTTGTAATATTACCCAAATTGAAAGGGGGAAAGCCTCGCGCTTTCTCTCAGCTCTCTTTCTCTCCGCCTCCCCCCGAAAAAAGAGAGCAGTCCGAAAAGAAATGCAAAAAGAGGAAACAGGCAAAAAGCAAGCCGGCTAAATTGCGCCGTATGACGTGCGCGGAGCGCGCGAGAGCACACATTTCGCTTTCCGCCGAGAGAGAAGTGGAGAATACCGTATACACATGAGCGGGCGCTCGCGCACACCTATATAGACACAAAAGCCGACGAATCAAGCGAAAAGGAAAGAAAAGAGGAGGAGGCGCAGCGCGGCATACATCGGCCGCGTAATTTCGTAGGTCCATTTTGCGCCGGGGCTTCGGCTTCCATCCCCCTCCTGCACCATATAAAAGGGAAGATTGCCAACGCGGAAGCGCGCTGTTTTTTTTTCTGCGCCGTGTGGAGAGGAGCAAGAAAAACTTTTCGCCTGTAGGGCTTTTCGCGATGCGGCTCTGCTTTACGATTAGAGAAAGTTTTGGCTTAAGTGTATAGGCGATACAGCTTTCGGGGATGTATGACATGGCTTAGATGAGCTAGCGGGGCTGGGGATGGTATATAGGATGCCGGAACGACTCGCGTCTAAATGATCGTACTTTGCCGAGGCTGAATGGTGTTTTCGGAGTTGAGCTTTGTAGTTGGTAAGTAGGAGGTGGATTCTGTTTTAATTGATTTTGGAGAGAATAAATGTTTTATAATTGCAAAATTTTCAGATTCTCACTATATAATAGTAATAGTATTTCCAAGTATATATATCTGCTACTACTTTACAGATCACACTGTAATATATAAATTCATTAAATCTCTTACTTACGGTCACAAATCCTCATACGTGCCAAAGAAACTCCACTCTATCCTCGACATCCAATCACATTACCATAAGCGCACGCTCTTTCCTTAGCAAAAAAAGAACGGAACACGGACGCGGTAGCAAAGCGCGTCGCTCAGCAGCCAAAGGCGCTGCAAAGCCGCAGCGAGGCGCTGAAAAAGCACGTTCCGGGCCTCGTCGCTAATAAAAAGTGAGAGAGACAGGGGAGTGAGCGGCGGAACAAAAAGAAAGAGGAAACGCCGCGCCGTGGAGAGACGTTTGGGAATTCAGGCGCAGCGTGCAGTTGGTGTGTGTGTCGGCGTTGCCTGATGTATTAGAGGCAATTTGGATTACAAGGATGCCACCTCTTTTGCCACTTGTCGTAAGAGGAAAAGGCGTTTACGAGGGGCTGCGCGTGCGTGAGTTTTTAGTCGACCTGTCGCCTGGTGAGCTTGTAGTTTACATGCATGTCGAGGGATGCAAGCTGTGGGTATAAGTGTGTGTTTAGGAGCATGCTTGACCTTTTGCGAGCCTGTTTGCATGCTCATCTCATTTGCTAATTTAATTTGAGATGTTTAGGTTAGCGAGGAGAATGATTCTCGGGCTTTGAGAAGCTAATTTCTGCTAAGGTTTCTGTGAATTTATTCTTGGAGAATTATATTAAGTGAAAAAAGGGGAGTTGTTGATAATTTTATAGTGAGGTGATCTAACCTAGGTAAGTTTTCTATCGAATGTTTTATGTATTTCTATTTTGGTAAGTATTGGAATGTCAGAGAAGATTGTTGGTAATATAAGTATCACTTTATCTTTGAGATATCTTAATTCAGAGTTAAAAGTTCCAAGATCGCTAGTTAATAAATTAAAAATAAAAATCATGTTTTGAGCTTTTTAAAGTCATATTGGAAAAAAATTAGTGTTTATAAATAAGAAACTTTTGTTTTGAATTTATAAATACTTGGCATTTATTTCAGTACACGTTAAACATTTTTTAAAATATTTTTATAATAAAATAACATGGAAAAACAAATTATTTAATTTATAGTTAATTAAAATTTCAATAAATTAATCTTACAACTCTATTAATTGAGCTTATCATATGCCTTGTAAATTGCATGCAAGTCTCTGTGGTTTTGCGTATGAGAATTCCTTATAACAGCAATAGAGCACCGTAACTGAGGTACCCAGAGAAGCCTGTTTGTTCTTCTTACTCTTGCATTACCTCTTTATTTATCATTTTTTTCTCCGCAACTTTCTAGTCCTACTTTTTTCTAACAGACCCTGTGGTTCTTGTTTGTTACGCTTCTTCTTCTCCTTATACTGCAGATGTTATGGTCGCAAGTTCTTGACTTGCAGTGAGTATTTGGGTGCGTTATTTCCTTAAACTCACTTACATGGGGCGACATGTTTATAAAGATTAATCATATTTTCAAAAGATTCACAGAAAACTGAATCGAAAATGATAAATACAAAAATTCAAGAATTGTTTCCTGACTTTTCAAGGGTTTCCTAGGATTTGACCTTGACCATGATTTTGAAGGTCATATTTTTTTTGAAGGTCAAGATAAAGGGCATACTTTTTATTTTTTATTTTACAGGAATAAAAAATTGATATAACCTTGAAGGCATCTAAGGTTACCATCCAAGAAACACCAGCCAGGAAAAAATCTTTGAATTATTTATTTAAAATTCCATTACAAAATGTATTCCGAACGAAATGTTTGTTAGAGAATCAAAGACCTACACCAGAAAAGAAACCTATTTTATAAGCTTTGAACAGCGACTTTTTTCTTCAATTTTGTTTCATATTTTTGTTTTCTTTTAAGAAACAATACATACGGTTTTTAAAAATTATTTATCTTTGTAACTTTGAAATTCGTGAATATTCACCGCAAAATGATAATTTTTCATTTTTTTTATTTACAAACACTTCATCTCTTCTCGTGTGTACGCTACCGTTTAGCTATGTATGTACAATCTATTTGTATCTTTTTGAGATAAACTATAGTACCGATTCAGTAACTACATTTATACTAAAAAAAAGTTTTTGTTCTGTATACACAATCATAGTTCTTTTATTTCTCTGTAATAATTATTAAATATAATTATAGCATTTTTTTATATTTGTGTCTAGCACTTTTAAAGTTTGTATATGTATCATTCTTTGGCAATAAAAATTTGGAGATTTTAAAAATTTAACAGAAGTGAAGATCCATGTATCTATCTTCAAAAAAATATCTACAGTTGAATTTCCAAAAATTTAATCAACATTTTCCAAATGAAAAACGACTTGAAAAAAGCCTTTTCACAGTACCTCTAAATCATCGCGTTAAGACCAAGGGGCTTCGCATTAATAAAGGCAAATTCAATTTCGATTCTAATTTTACCATTGTCCACGTTTCTCTCTGTCTTCCCTGGCGCTCCTATCTAGACTCCGTGAAATCCTTTTTAATGCCCTCCACGATCCCAGCCGTCCTGCAGTCTACTAAACAGCCATATCCAGAGCAAAGGGGTAGATAGAGAGTATAATGGAAAGCTCGTTTCTTTCTGCCTGCGAAACTGCCTTTAACGCGCTCGACATAGTTGGATATACGCGACGACTGCTGTCGTGCTGCGTGTTTATCGTTTAACGGGCTGTAAGTTATCATCAGCTCTAAGGATTTTTCTTTCGTCCCATTTATTTCGTTTCGTTTCGCTTTTTGCTTCCGTAAACAGGCAGGGGTGATGCGGTACAGACGATCGAACGAAGCGAATCGCTGCTGCATTGACTTGACACGAAGTTCTGATGACATGACTAGCAATGAGAACAAAAATGCTTAAATGTTAATGAGCCTACGGAACGTAAAGTTTATTGCGTGAATTATTTGATAATGCGACTGTATCGCATTGAGAGTTTCATAAAAAGAGACTTATTTTCTTTGTTTTATTAATCTGATTATTACACAAAATTGCAATTTTAAATTGTTTGTATTTCTAATCGTTTCGCTTTTGACAAAGCGAAAAAACATAAATTATAAACAAACCGAATTAAATAAAAAAAGGCAATTAAATGTATTTATTGAAAAATAGATTATGTTTTATGATTATGATTATGATTGTTTTTTTTATATTCATGTATACAATGTTACGAATGCCTAATTTGGTATGTTTAGCTTTTTCTCTATGTGGATAATCTTATGATATTTACAAAGTTTGTATCTTATCTGTATAAAGGAGCACATCCACTTTTAGTTTATTTTTAGCTTTAACTAAACTTCGTTGCGTATCAGATTTCAGGTAGTAATTAGGGAACTAGCAAAATGGGAAAATTCAGAGATCTAATTATGGTTTATACTTGTATTTTCACTAGCATATATTTTACAAGCATAAATATAGCTGTATCTGTTTACAAATTCTTTATCTAATTCTGTAGTAAATAATATTATGATTATTCGGTTCTTATCTTGATTATACATACGAGTAAATGCTAAGCACTGTAAATGATACTTATTTCGATGTAAAATAAATAAAAAATAAACAAATTATTGTCGTAACCAAATTTCTAGTTAAATTTACTTATAGAATTAAATGAAAGTCATCAGGCAAAAATCTTGTATAATATACCCATATACAATAAACAATACGCCTATAATCAATAAATCTTTAAAAATCTATATGACGAATTTTTAATATTAAATAACGTCGTCATTAAAATTAATAAAAATAACATTACTCCGGCGCATTTCCACCGGTAAAATACAATTCGACCGCTCGCGCGCGCGATCGCAAAAAGTTCCATCATCATTAAAAGCTTTTCTTCCTTTTTCGCCCTTTTCCACTCTTACCCACACTCGCGCGCAGGAGGCTCAATGCACAAACGAATACATTCCGCAATTAGAAAGTCGGCGGGAAAATTCTCAGCCGGGAATTCACTACGAATTTCGCCTTCGTATATACCGACGGAATACACACGCGCATACAGACGCGGTTTAAGACAAGGCGAAAAAAAATATAGGGAGCGAAGAAGAAAAAAATGTAGAGCACGTTTGTCTGTGTATGACGAAAGGACCAGCTGGATATAGTCCTAAATATTTTTCTCGCGCGCTCGGTAATTCCGACGTGGTGGGGGGGCTCTCTGGCTTCTGAAATTTCCCGAGAGAGCCTGCTGCGCCTTTCGGCGTATATAAATAAAATGAACGGTGGCAGGCCTCGGCGAATGAAACGAGGCTAACGAAAGCTCCTTGAATGGCAGGTCGATGCGTACGATGTATGTGTGTGTGTGTGCTCGCGCGTTTGTGAGTTTGCATGTGTATATGTAAGTGTCTGTAAGAGAGAGGAAAAGACAAAAAAATTGAGGGTGATATAAAGAAAGCGAGTAGACAAGGCGGGTGGTTATGAAAGAAGGATAGTGGGGTGTTAGATGAAAATGAGAAAATATTATTGTGCGTGCGAAAATATTTTAGATTGTGCCACGTTAATGCGAAACTTTTCGTTGGTGCGACGAATAAAATGTAGTTTGGAGAAACGTTGTTTTTGGTATCAGATAGTACGGATGTCGTAGCGCTTCTCTTTCGGCTGTTTTTGTCAGGGGAAGCGCTTTTAATGAATATTTAGCTGTGAATATTTATGAGAGTACCTATTGTAAATTAAGACTGAATAGTACGATGTGAATAATAACGTTCGAGTTTTACTCTAAAAAGCGAAAGAAAAAGGATAGAGGAGTAGATGTAATTTATCATACTGACATGACGGAAAGGTGTAAAAAAGGTATAAAACTTGAAAGAGAAAAGTTGTAAAGAACAAAAGTAAAATATCTATAACAATTTTATATAGTCGTCCACTTTTCAACAATTTTTCGTCCAGCTAAAGTGCTTAAACAAAAGTTTTTAAAATTCTAACATCCGAATTAAAATTATTTAGTCTCTTCTCCTCTAACACAGTGCATCATCCTAAAAGAAAATAAAACATCATAATTTTCTATATATTATAGTCGAGAGCTGAAAGTCCGCAGATGCAAACCAAGGCTTTTCGCGTGGGTAAACCGCCAATGAGGAGAGAATACAGCGCGAACAATGGACAATCTATAGCTTCCACTCGCGTCGAAGCTTCGCACACACGAACTGTCGTTCCGCATTCATATTTTCGATGCATCCATAATATCGGCTGAATTTAGAGCTATACGTTACTGTGTACACAGCGGCAGCATGTACAATCGACAGTTGATGCGGGATAAATGAACGAGTCCCGTCTGGGGAGCTTTTAATTAAAGCTGCCCGCGACGCCTGGATTCACGCATTGATAGGTTTTAATCTTTCGCTTTCGGCCGTCAGCGGCGCGCTGCTTTCGTGCTTTTATTGTTTAGTAGCTGTGCTTGGGAAATGTGTGTAGGCGCTTGTACGGAAAATAAAAGACTTTTTTTAAAAGGAAGCGATTGAAAGATTCGATCGGCAATGAAATAAATTGAAAGTCTTTTAAAGTCTTTAGTATTCGAATGTTTGCTAATAGGGATTCTACTTCGAATTCCAATGTATAAATTAAACGGATTATTAATTTTTTTCTTGGAAAGCAAAAATTAAGTCAATAATTTGCACGAGTTGGATGAAACTATTAATTTCATTGATTAAATTTAACTTTCGTTATTTATACGTACAGCTTGCTTCGCAGTTATTATGCGTTGTCAAAAAAAAGTACAAAAACATGTTAAGTTGCTCTTTAATATTCACACTCAAATTGAAACATTTTAAATTCTACTGAAAAGCTTTGACAACGTCTTCCTTAAAGCCCCACAGCAAATGCAGCTAAATTCATCAAAGCTCAAAGACACTCTAATTTCTTTTCCTCTCAATTTACGTACAGCAATAATTCACGTACGTACATCCGCCTCGCTCTTCCAGCCTTTCTTCACCGTCTGTACAATAGGAGCAGCGCGCCCGCACAAAGAAGCCGAAAGCGCGTGACCCGCGATTTAGCATCGCTCAAAAGAGCATCCGTTCTTGCTACTATACTACCGGCACCGAGACAATGCAGACCTTTCTCTCTTCTTTTATCTCCCTCTCTTTCTCTATCTCTATCTCTTTTACTCTCTCTCTCTCTCTCTTTCTCTCTCTTTTGCTCTCTCTCTCTCTTTTACTCTCGCTCTTTTGCTCTCTCTCTCTCTCTTTTACTCTCTCTCTCTCTCTCTCTCTCTCTCTCTCTCTCTCTTTCTCTCTCTCTTTCTTTTTCACTCTCTCTATACTCTCTCTCTCTCTCTCTCGTTCGCGATAATAAAGCCGAGTGCAGGCCGATAGTCGATGAGTCTGCGTTCAGAGGGATTAGAGTCAAGCGTGCGCGGCGACGACATCGGCATATTGCAGAAGAGAATCTGGTTCTCCGATCTCTGTATAGGTATCTCTCCTCTCTCACTCTCACTCACTTTCTCTCTCTCCCACTCTCTCTCTCTCTCTCTCTCTCTCTCTCTCTCTCTCTCTCTCTCCCTCTCTCTCTGTCTACCTTCTGGCTTAACCTACATTACAGCGTGGGACTTGATTCATGCAGACCAAGTGCGAGGTCCGTTCTAACCGAATCCTTGCGCTCTGCACGTGAGTTAACATTCTTAAGCTTGACCATTCGACAATAACCCTAAACTAAACTATCACAATATAAAGTTAATTCATTATTTATCCCTCATCTGATTCTCAAAATTCGATGTTTGTATCTCAGTTTATAAATTTGAAAGGATTTGTTGCTTTACACAGTAGCAATGAATTTTTAAACACGATTGCACTGCTGCGATATCCAAAAATTGAAAGAAAAATGTGAGAACTTTAAAGCAAAGGGTGCAGTGAAACGTTCGAGAGGTCAGCGAGGCACACTAGTTAGAATTAACGGCGAACGCATGCGGAACGTAGGATGAGCAATAATGCGGCGGTGATAGATGGCACTTGACCGTTGCTTTTCGACGAACAAGTAAATCAATCGGACAAACGCGCGGGAAATGCGCGTCTCATTGCCGATGAAATTGGCCGAGCGCGTGCTTCAATTTTCGCTTTGTCACGTTGGCTCTTTATAATCTTTTGTAAAAGAAAGTGTCGAGATGTTTTGCTGAAATTTGTTTGTTGATTATTACAAAGAGTAAATGTTTCAGTAAGTATTACAAGCCTAAATACATCTAGATATACTTAATCAAAGTTTGTACTTGATGACGGAAACTTGTGTTTCATTATCCTTTTTTTCTAAATATATTTAACTTTGTCAGTAAGAATAAATAAGTTTTTTTCAATCTTCATTCCCAAACAAATTATAAAGATATAACATAAATATAAATACCAGAAACTTTTTCCTTATTAAGTCACTATTCAAATCGGATCTTACAAAATAACGGATATTTGACTCGACAATCTCGTCATCATCGCTAAGTCCTGGTTTCCTCTAACGTCTTTGCCACTGACAAGGTAATAACAGAAACGATGGTATTTCAGCGCTATATTCGAAGTGGAAGGGGGTATATACGCACAGTCGATAGCCGGCAAGCTTGATGGACTATTCGGCTTCGTAAAATTGCCCCGGGAACGACTGATATATCGATTCCATCTGGGCAAGAGCTATCGCCTAGCCATCTCCTCGGTGCTCTACTTTACAGCATTAAAGCTGGCTCTTCCACGTTACAGGGTTGCACGCATAATTAAAAGGTTTCTGTACAGTTAATTAAAGGGATGGCTGCGTTAAAGTGATTTTGCAAGATCTAATTAAGGCGTTCAATCTAAAAAACTGGAGCGTAATAATTTTATGTAAATCGTGAAGTAATTGATCTAGCTATAAACGTTCAAATACCTTTTTACAATATAATTTGAAACTTTTAAATCAATAAATTGTAATTAAACTTAAAATTAATGCAGTTTATCAATCTGAACTTATTTATTATATTTATATCGTTTATAAGTCTTGCCACAACCGACTGTTTCTACTTAAATTTTATATTTCTGATATAATCAATGAAATACATAAAAAAAGTATCGATTTACATAGTAATCAATCCTAACAAACAACGAGAAAAACATTGCAAATATCAGTACAATTGTTTCACCCTAAGAGCATATTCCCGTTGCTCAAGCACCTCTAGTAAGCAAATTCTCTCTAAAATACATTGTAAACCCACGTACGCTCAAGACCGAGTTGGTCTTCGTCCCCAAAATACGAAACGTTTGCATCTTCGCCCTCCCCCCTCCTAACAAGTCGGCGCAGTCTGTTACGTCTGCTTGAAAACGATATACGACGCCTATTTCAGATGCAGGAAGCAAGTTACGGCAGACGAACGACTGCCGCGTACTCGCGCCTGCCCTCGCTGTCTGTGTTATATTATCGGAATCGGATTTTATGCGACACCGAGCATCGTCGTACCAAGTGCAACGCCTTCCCTATGCTCGACTTTTCCCGATGCACGGGCATTATTCTTAGCAAGCCGAAATGGGATGAGTATTAATTTTTCTTGGCTGCTTTTCGATATCGGGAAAAATGATTTGTCCGTGGGCTGAATTTTTGAATGATTTGCTGTGTGGCTACTCGACTTTTGACAGTTAGTAATTTACTATGCAGTTTTTATGGTTGAAAGTTTTATTATTTTTAGGTGTTTTATTTGTGGTGTTCTTTTGATGTAAATTTTAATTGCAAAAATAAGTATAAGTTTTTTAAATACTATATTTTTTAAATTGAAAAAGATTTCTCTTTGATAAAGCAATGTAATACAGTTTCTCATTATTTTAAAATTTTAAATATAAAAAATGTATTTAAGTGTTTGAGAGAACGTCGTATTCTCTGACCTTATTTAATTGTAGTTTTTCAAACTATTTTCTTGTGGAATTTATTTAAGTAATTTCCATTTACCACTTCAATCAGCCATTGAATTCATGTTTCTTAACGTATTTGAATTTTCTTAGGTTAGTTGCTTTTTTAGCTCAGCATTAATGTGGAATTCATGATGCCAGTCATGAATGAATGGGATCTTCTTCATTCGCATTAAAATAATTTGCTCTACTGAATTCATCGTATTGCTTTTAAAAAGATTCTATATAGATTTCTTTGAGAAAGATTGATCAGTGAACAATTGAAACTGTCGAATTATTCCATATTGTTTTTTATTTTATACAGAAGAAAGGGAAATTAAGTTATCAAT
This sequence comes from Eupelmus azureus, assembly GCA_030522685.1. Lineage (NCBI taxonomy): Eukaryota > Metazoa > Arthropoda > Insecta > Hymenoptera > Eupelmidae > Eupelmus > Eupelmus azureus. Next base: position 15,682 of record JAPYZA010001929.1, read on the forward strand.
TCCCTAGCAAAAATAATCACGTGGCATTATGAAAAAAAAACATGTTGTGAAATTGATTAATACATTGTTTTAAATACTTATAAAACATTTTTGAAATTTTATTATTTATCACGTGATTTGTGACGTGACCTGATTTTTTACGTGATCCTTACGTAATTTTTTAAAAATAATTTATAATAAATCAGAACAATATTTTAGTGAATTTAAAACATGATTTTTTGTGTCATAATATCACGTGATATGTCACTTGATTTTTTGCTATGGTTCCGACAACTCTTTTTTGCATCATTTCAATTTCTGACATCCGATTCCCCATAGTGATAAGAAATTATTTTAAACGGCTGTGTAGACATAGCTCAGCTTTTATAAATTTTTTTTTTAATTCTGAATAACAATTTCAATTATCAATGAAATATATTTTTTCTCGACAAGTATAACCAATGACATATTTAATCAGCAAATGCTCGAAATAACTACAAAACGATAAATCACATATCAATCTACTATTAAAACTTTCATTTTAAAAAGCTCTGGGAAAAATCTCCCATTTATTTTAAAAAAACATCATCCAGTCAAATAAACCGTTTAAAGTCAACCGTGACAAGTACGTAAACAAACCCTCGCTTTACCTACTAATAAACAAGCCTTCATTATAGAAACCTTTCACAATATGCGCTGCTTGCTAAAATTTCCCACCCAATATTCATATCGCTAGGGCGTATTTTTCGCCTCCCCCGGTGTTGAACAACGCACTCCCGTCGCTTTATTAATCCATTGTTACATCATTTAGCCGTATCGAATTTTCGGCGAAGGCACGGCAATTTCTGTTCTGCGTCGACGTGCGCCCTGAAATTATTGCCGGCCGCGCACGGTCCGCATTAGAGGCAAAAGCGCAGTAAATAAGCGAGGAGAGCACATCGCGTAAAACGCAAGCGAAAGTAAATAAAGGCGGCGGGAAATATACGTTGTATAAAAGGCCGCGCGTGCCGCGCGCTTGATTTTACCCTGCGCGCTTTTGAGAGAGATTAGTCCGAGGAATTTACTTTTGGGAAAGAAAAAGCGGAGGAAAATACTTTTAGGTGCCGGGGAATTCTCTTGTGTTTATTGTGCTTGAATAATGCAGAAAAGTGTGTGATGCGCGGGCGTGTGAGGAGAGGAGTGCAAGAGTGATGGTTTATGATTTGGTAAGAGACAGAGAGAGGCGCGCTCGTTTCTTTTGTGTACGAATGAACAATGGAGGGATTTCGAAATGAAATTTGAATGATTCTGCAGGTTTTGTTTATCTTTGAGTGTGAGAATAGACAAGCGGTCAGGATGCACGGAAGGTTTAGACGTTAAGCTAGCATGAGAATCATAAATAGGGAGGCTATCTAACCTTCAAAATGAATAAACTAATTTTTAATCTTCTTATTTATCAACAATTCTTCCCGCGACTCGAGCACGCTTAAAATCCATCAACCAGCACTCAGCGCAACCCATTACGCCAATCCACAAATCCACAGCCCTGAAATTTCAACAAACAGCTTACCAGCCCCATCACCTGCCACAAAATCCAGCGTCAGTGCGCCGAATCCCGCGGAACAATCCAAGTAAGCAGGCCGATCGGGCCGCGTTTGTCTTGCCGCTGCACCCATCCGCAGGCCTACAGAGCGTCGTAGTCGTCGCGCAGGATATATCTCAGCGCGGCCGGGCAGTTAGCAGTAAAAGTAGAGCCGTCCGTATAAGCCTCGGCGCGGGCCGGATACTGGCGCGTCGAGAGAGCGGGCTTACCCGGCGCTCGTATTTCCGATGAACGGGCTGGGCTGGCCAGTGCGATTGACTGCGCTCGCCCAATGGAGAGGGAGAGCGGCGTTTAGGTTTCATGTACCTAGCCCCCCGCAGGAGTTAAGTTATACACCTGCGGAGATTATGAGGAGGACGGGGACACGGTCGATCGGTTGGCGCTGGAGAGGGCTGTGAATTGTATTCGAGCTGGGCTGTTCGTTGGTAAGGAAGTGAGTTGGATCGTTTGTTAAGCGATCGATCGGAGTTGCAGAGTTGAGTGGAGTGGTAGAGTGTTAAAAGTAAGATTATTGTATGATGTGGTGTTGAATACACTTAATTATGGTTGATGCTTTATTTTTGATTTTTGTACTTTTATTGTCAGGGATGTTTTAAGAGAAAAAGTTTTAGTTTGTTATATACGTTTAAAGTAATATAAAAATTTATAATCTTTATTGTCGTTAGTCTCAAAAGTCACAACCTTGATTTTCTTCCCTCAATCTAACAACTGCTTGAAAAATGATCTTTCGGCATTCTCTTTCCCGACCCTGATACACACGAGGGATTACGTGTAGGGGATCGAGGAATTTACGATAATTCCTCTCTGCCAGATCCCTCGCAGTAAGATTTTATCGTTCGGCTGAAATTATCTTAAGCGGAAATTCGAGGGAAGGTCGTGAATTCGTTTATATTATTCATCCCCAAGTGAAAGGATTGATCGCTGTTATCGATTCCAAAAAGATTTTGGAATTGGTAATTATATAGGTAACGTTTCTATAAGTATGAGGGTGTCATTTCATATGAGAACTAGGTCGATGTCAGATGTTGATGTTCTTTCTATTAATTTTTATTGAAATATTTTCATTTACACGTTAAACATTGTATAAAATTTTAATTTGATAACTACTTTTTTCAACCGTTATTTTAAAGTACTGTAAATTTTTAATGGCAAAACTTTGCCAAAAATACTAATTTAATTATTAAAAAATATTTTGAGTAAAAATTAAACACAAATAGTTAATAAACCAAGCAACATAATATTTCTTTAATTATGTATTAGTTATAAATTATTCAAACATTTCTGTAATCTGTTCCATAATTCGCTCAAACGTAGAAACGAAACGATAATCAATACAGCCTTCCGATTCGAATTACAGCACCTTTACCTCAAACGCAAACGTAATTTAACCCTCATCTCTCATCTCTTGCGGGTGGGCATTGACTCAGTAAGGTACATACTTCATCATCATACTCTTTTGCAATACAAAAAAGAAAGAAAAAAATATAGGTACAAAGAGCGAGGCCACCGCAGCGCTCCAAGGGTCTATTTATCGCTGCGACGACGCTCGTCCTGAAAACACTCAGGACTTGCACGGCCTTGCATCTGGAATACAGCTCTAATTAACGAACCACCGTTTCCCTATTGGAATTAATTATCGCCTTCCCAGCATCGAGGAAAAGGGAATGAATTACTCGGCAAACGATCGTACCAGTAGAAAAAAAAAAAGATTTGTAAAGACCTCGATTTTCGTTCTTTTCTTCGATAAATGTCATATTTACTTATGAATACAAATATTGAAAATTGAAGGCCGGTACCTGCAATAAAAGTAGTAAAATGGCGAAAGCGCATTATAAATACAACGTAATGTACATTATTTTTCGTTTAAATTCTTTTACTCTTGATGGAAAAAAAAGAACGACTGAGTTTTATTGTGCCCCTGACTGGCTTCTCCCAGTGCGCTCGTTAAAAAAAAAGACAAAAAAGCGACAGCTATTGTTTTGGGCTCCGTTCGGTGCGGTTCGCTTCGTGTATCACGAAACGTAAAGTGACCTTTTTAATTTTATGAGAGAAATAATCGTAATGGGAACGCTGATGTTTTCATATCTCGCGTGCGTGTTTTAGGGAATTGCTGTTATGATGATAGAAATGGAACATATACAATATTACCTACTTTTTCTTTCTGAAAGACAAACAATTTTTTATGCATACAGAAATTTTTTAATTTGTAAAATTGTCCAATAAAATACTGAACAACTAAAAAAATATTTTTTTTAATGTATGTGAAGATGCGTAATATACTCAACGTATTAGATTATTGTTGTTTGCCAAAAACAAATTGATTATAAAACACAAATTGATTTCTTGAATATCGAGTTAGCATTATTTTATGAAAACGATATGCGACGTAGATATTAAAATATGAAAAATAATTAAAATTAACGAAAAACAGATTAGTAGGGCGCTGCTGTTACATTTAAGTTCTCAATTTCTTGAGAAGCACTTTAATGTATTACAAATCTTAAAGGATCCAGTATCATTTTTCCAGTGTACAATTTTGACCATTATAAATAGTGAAACAAAATTTTTTTCTTATGCTTATTTTGTTGCATATAAATTGTACTAAAACTTAATACCTTACATAAACGGTATTAACGTTTATTTTAAAATAAAAAAAAATCATAATGATAATCCAAATAAAAAAATTTCTACAGCTTTTTAAAGAAAACTTCTTTTTCTAACCAGAAACACACGCTTGCCCCTTTAAAGCTGCTCAGCGAATGTAATTAATCGAAATATTCTCTTTGCAAAATCACGCAAAGCGACTACATTAATTAACGCCTCCCCTTACCAAGACGCAAAATCCTCCCGGCATAAAATTTCTCCCAAAACCGCCCTCACATTCCCAGCAACATTATCACACTCCGCACTCAAAACCTCAGTGTGCGCACCATAGCCACCTACGCTTACACACACGCACACATATACATACACACACACACACACACAGCGTCAAAGCAGCGCAATTATGCTCAGCGCGCCGTAAGAGCCTCACCCCGAGTTTCCCTCCACCCAAAGTATGCTGCGGCACCGCCACTGTAGGCTTTTCAGGCTGTGCGCGCCTTTTCCGCAATTTATCTCCGGCGCTGCGGCAACGCAGCCAGTCTAAAAGGCGCGCGCGCACGTGCGCTAAACGCAAATGCGAAATGCGCCGCACTTGTCGCTTCGTTATCGGAGAGCACGCGCGAAACGCGAATAATGGAGATAGCGGCAGCAGTGGTTGGGAAATAAAATTTATCATTGCCAAAGTAGGGGAGGGGATGGCTAGATTAGATTATTCGCGTAATTTATAAGTGAAATTTGCGCGCTGGGACAAATGAGTATTCGACGAGCTGCGAGGCTGACTGTTTTGTCGTTTGTTCTGGGGGGGAGCGGAAATTGTTCGTGTAGAGGTGATGATTTGGTATAGGGCTTTGGGGCGATTCTGCTGATGGCGCGGAGGGAGATGCCTCAGAGATTGCTAGGTATGGAAATCCTGCTGGGAATGTTCAAAAGGTGGGAACGGACCCTGTCTGTTATCGTTGTTGCAGAGACAACAGTTATAAGCGCAGGATAATAATTAGATGTAATAGGAGTCACGCTTCAAGCCTATTTTCGGCTTTAATAAAAGGACTGATAATTTTTGTACTTGAAAACAAACCAATTTTTTTTTATTAATATTAAAAGAAATAACATTTTTTGTGCTAAGGTATCAAAAAGAAAATAAAATTATCAAATAGCAACAATCGTATTAACAAAATATTGCAGAAATTTTTGTTACAACAGAATGTGAATGAAGATCCAGCTCTTAAATCTGAGTTAATCTCTAATTGCGCGTGGGCGCGACAGCAGCTTCTCTCTATTTCTCTTTCCCTTTCAGTATACAAAACCAGCATACGATAAGGCTTCCGCTACCGCCGAGTCCTCGTGTCTTTCAGGTGTGGCATATCTCAAGAAGACTGGAGCATACGAGTTAGTCTCCAGAGCGGTAGACACGCTCACGAAAGTTTTGGAAGGCTTCCAGAGACAGCTGGGCTCGCTTATCTCGCGGCGCGTTATCTGCGGTTATTGAATCACCTCTCGCGCGCCGATTATGTCGCTTTTCCCTATCCTGTCCTCTCTTTCTCTCTCTCTCTCTCTCTCTCTCTCTCTCTCTCTCTCTCTCTCTCTCTCTCTCTCTCTCTCTCCTTTTCGGGAACGTTGGCGAGTATGTATATGTGGTAAAGGACCTTTGTGTAGGATGCGGTCGCCTAAATTATTGCGCTTGGGTGCATTAACAGTTTTTGGTTAAATTGGTGCAAAAATTAGATTTAACGTAAAATTCAAAATTATTAAAAATATAAACATATAACTATACTTTATAATGTATTTATTCATTGTTTAATTGCAATTTTCCTTGCCAAAAATAACATATATATAATAGTCAGTATTTTCACTTTCCGACAAAAGTATATTATTAATAAATTCAAATCTTAAGCGCGGTTTTAGCTGTAATCCAGTCACGGTATCTGTAAACTTCCATATAAACTGAAGGGACTAGATGACCGCACTTTGTATCTCCTAAGGAAACGATACTAGCCAGTTTTCCGTTGATGACGGTGCCCGCATGATTCACCTTCGTATACAGGGGTCGATTCTCCGACTTCACAGGACATGGTTAGCTATATCGTATTATCATTTAGATTCCTTTTTGCATGACCCGTTAGATCAAAAACCACTTACATCTTTTCTACCGTAACCAGAAATGTCCACCTTTTCTATAATTTTTTATATTTATTTAAGTGTTACTTAGATAACAGTTTAGAGGCCTAATTTTAATGGAATACGTTTTAATTAGATCTTATGACCAAAAATAATTTGTTTTTAATTTTCAGGCCTGAGATTACTTCTGGGTCGAAGATGGAGCAATCGGAGAAGGAAATTACATTTAATTAGAATAAATTGTAATTAAATAGACATTTAGCTAAGTTATTGTTTCTCTGTTTGCTATCCACTCAAAAGTCCTATTTGAAACTTGATACGCTCGAGCATTCCAGTCCAGCATTCACTTCACGAGTCGATTATGTGACATATTTTTTTCGCCGTAATTTAAATTAAAAAAGTTCTACAAAAATAATGAAAGAGATTAAATCCATAAAAAACCGAATTCACACACAAGCCAATGCATGAATACCCCAAGTATCTCACCTCTCCAAAGTAGAACAAAAAACAGGAATGAAAAGAAAGCTAAAACAACTTGACGTTCTCGGACGTAGACAATTTATAGGTTCCTGTACTCTCTCACTATGGTATAGATCGCATGCGATAGTCTCTCGTACGAACGCGAATCAATTCGTTCCACTCCAACGCGAGATCCCTGAGCGAGATAAAATGTGCGTAGGCACGTTCACTCGAAGCTTTTTTCTCTCTGCGCGCTTTACAGTTTCATCCATCTTTAACCTCGAATCGATAAGGAAGTGGCACGCGTTCGCCATTTAACGACTTCGGCTCGATTGTACGCTGTGCGTATAAGTTTGAAAACAAGAGAATGATATGGTTAATTGCACGGTGCGCGAGAGATAATTAGATGACTTCGATTGTCTTTTCATTATAATATTTATCCTCTAAATTAGTTAATTATTTAAATAAATTAATGATTAAAAATAATTAAAAAATTACACTAATAAATATTATTACATTTAATCAACATTATAATCGAAATTAATGTATATTAAACATTTAAAATAAGTAGCACATCAACGCGCACCTGCATATATTTTCAAGATTATTTTTATAATCATTTACGAATTACAAATACTAGCGATAAACAAAACAAAAATATGATTAAATTCTAAAAAGCCAAAGAGCGAGTTATTTTGGTAACAAAGCTTGATCATAGATATGTTATAAGTAGACTCACATAGTTATTACGGCAGTAGAAGCAGTCGAATATGGTAAGACTACTACTAGTTGTTTCCAGTTTAACAGACATAAAATATACAATTTTAATAAGAAAACATCCGTTTTTAAATTCTATTTACACCCATAATGATCCAATAATGTTGAAACAATATCGATAACGGTAAGAACTTGTAATTCTATCATGCAACCAGACCCTGCGGCAGAGTCCATTAGATCGAGTCTCTATCACATCAGGTCAATGCAAATAATCAGTTCTCTATTTTTTCTATGCGGAGGAGGCAGGTTCGCAAGATAGATGGGAAAGCGAATAAGAAGAAGCGAGAGAAAATGGCGGAGGCGCGGTACAGGGCCGAGATGGAGTAATTACCGATATCGATCGCGGCTCGGCCCACTAAAAGTACACCATCGGCCCCGTTGTTGGTAAAGTCGGAAGAAAAAGCTTTAAAGCATTCCAACTGAAGAGCGGCCTGATCATTCGACACCGTTCCCATTTTCAACCTGCCTGTGCGTCGCGCAAATCGGGTTAGAAGGAAAATCCGATTAACCGCATCGATTCCATTAAAGCGAATTGTAAATTCTGTGCTGCTGCCGGCGATGCTTTTTTGGCACAACTTCTCGCCTGTTTTTCAAATCTACTTAATATTTTCGCGCATTTTAACACGTGCTGTTTATACAGCTAGGTTTTAATTAGGGATGTTACAGAATTGTAAAATATCGCAGGAAGAAGGTTATCTATATATAGTTATCTCCAATAGCGATTTTGAGCAATTTTGTTTTAGTTTTGTTTAAGTATTAAATGCCAAACGAAAACTCTCCAAAATGACTAAGTAAAACTTTTTTATTCTTTTGTCTGTAAATTAATTTCAACTTTGCGATTACGTGAAAAAAATGTAGCACGCTCAAATGTTAGTGTCATTTTTTGTAAATCAAATCATGTGTATAAAAAATTATATTTACTAAGATTTTAACAGAATATGAAGTACATTTAAATAAAAATCAACTAGAAACATATCAAGAAGCAAAAATGTATTAAGCAAAAAAGATTTAAATTCTATTTCTGAAACTACCGTTAAAAACAAAATGTATAATTTAACCAGATTGAGATTGAAAACATTGCTTATATGAAGCACGACAACCTCAAGTGATCACTTTGGTTCGGTAGTTATTAAACTAACTAAATCCAAAATTATGTGTAAAAAGCAATTTCGTCATTCAATTTTTAAAGATATTTTTATCAAATGATGACATTAGCCAATGTGCATTCGAAAATGTCAGTAAACCCATATTTGTTCTTAACAAACTACCATAAGTTCTCAATAAGCTTGGTTCAGTGATCTAAGCAGGGAAGTAAATACTCGATGAATCAATCTCTTTTAAAGCCCAATGTGGATGTGAACTCGATACTTCGTATTTCGCAGTAAATTCAATTGCAGCGGCGCCAGCGGAGAGCGAGAGTAGATTGTGTCTTATTTCTGCCAATTGATGGAAAAAGGTTCGCTGCAAATTTCGATAAACCGTATTCAAGAATCCCGTAAATACAGAATTCATTGAATAAATTGTAAAATAATTCAAATAGTTTAAACAACTAATTTTTCTATTCTAAGTACTATACTGAATTTCGATATTTGTTGTATATTAATCTGATTTACGAAAATATTTGAAGAAATTAACATTTGTTACATAAGAATTTTATTTACTAAAACTAAGTTATTACTAAATGCTTGTTAATTTTATAACGTTTAGTTGAGCAAGTACATCTTTTTACGTTTATTGTAGCAAACTTACTTCCTAGTAGTAAGAGACTGTCAGGTTTTCGAATTATAGAAGTGAACATTTTTAAAAGACTATTCTTATATATTTATTAAAAAAATGAATTTGTTTTGAAAATATACAGTAAAAGTCGTAGCGAAATCTGTCGAGGGACATTTGAGAAAATTTTAAAAATATATAAAGGAAGAAGTTATATTTTCTAAAGATCTTCAATTTTAATAACTAACTTTATAGTTATGTATTCTAAATTTATATAGCATATTATCTATTCGCTCATTTCGAGTAACCACAAAGTAAGTATTATCATTGGATTGCATTGGAGCATGGGTTTGCAAACTTGTATTCGTTCAAAATCAAATTTAAGATTTAGAATTCAATATTAACCTCAGTTCACATGAATATAAAAAATACTTTATTAGTAAATATTAAAGTATTCTTAATAATAATAATTCATAATAGAGGATAAGCCTCTGAAAGCTCCACTTTACCTACAAACTGGCCTCCTCATCCGAATTCTCAAATAACGCGCACTTGAACCCTATGCATAACAAAACACAGCATAAGAAGGCGCGCGTAATAATCAAAAAATTGTTCCAAAGAAGCGACTGCATGGTCAGTCGTGGCAGAAAATAAAGCGCGAGAGCAACGATCGATTGCACAAAGGATAGCGAACACAGCTGCGAAATGAAAGGCGATAGCTGGGCCGTTACAAAGCAAGTCGCGCAGAGAAGGAAGTATATACCTCGAAACGCCCTGGAGGTTTTCCCAGGCGAGTCTCTTGACGAGGGTCGCGCGCGTTCGCTGAGATATATATATGTAGACACACGTGCAGGCATGGCCCCTTGGTATACTTTATCACCAGACAAAAGCAGCGTAATTGTATCGCGATTTCTGATCTTGGCGATCGGAGTTATTTTTAAACTCGCTCGTATCCAATTTCCTGGTGCGCAGGGCTTTACCTATCTTTCCTCCTCTCAAGCTGATCGATAAATAGATCTCCGGGCGATATGAGCGGACGCGTTAAGAAGACGATTTTGGAGAGCCACGAATTGGGAGGATGATCAAAGGAAGAAAGTGGGCGCGAAAGGTTAGGTTTTGATTTGTTCTTTTAGGAATCTATTCGTGAACTTTCATAATTTATTCCATATAAATAAACAATTTTATAAAATGAAATAAAAGAAAGTTATCGGACTCATCAGAAACAAAATATCCAGAACGCAATCTAGTCAAAAATTTATGTCGTCTGATTCGATCTCTTTCTTCATAAAACATGAGGCAGATTTTAAAATCACTTTCGATGACCTGTCCGATAAGAGTCGCCCGCCAAGCTTCATCCGCCAAAAACGAATTTCCGTTCGTCAATTCCATCTCTCCTCTTTGTCGCCGCTATTCCCTCGCCAGATATACGAAAACGACGTCGCCGTCCCCGCAAGCAACAGAAGCGATTTCAACTCAGCGGGCGGATGTTGCTTTGACCCGCTGCGAGAGAGAGAGAGAGAGAGGGAAACTCTCCTCGAGAAGTGAAACAGCCCGCGGTGGCTGACCACAGTACGTGCTTACTACTTAAAGGGGAACCCGCCTGTCTAAGACTCGATTGTACCGCCATGGCCTGCTCGGCTATTACTACTTGCGAAGCGGAAGAGCCGCGGTATAAGCGTATTTCGTTATATACTCCGGTTATCGAGGATTCTCTCTCTCTCTCTCTCTCTCTCTCTCTCTCCCTCCCTGTGTCAGGTGCATTTTCATCTTACGTGTGTACAGTACTGACTATCATCATGTACACATCTAACCGCATGTTAGTGATAACACGGTTTAGTTACTTCGAAACAAATTCAAGTTGGTACAGTATTATGGATAGGCGAGACTATGCCTTCATTTTATTTTGGTAAGAATATGGAGGTAGTGAGAATAGCCCATTGGTGACTCGGATTGGTGAGAAGACTTCGAACTTGACTAATTTTTAAAAGCAACCAACACTTACAAAAGTACAAAATGTTTCTTATATTTAATAGAGAATCTTTCTAATCATAGAAAGTAATAAGAAATCTTTCTTCACAACTATGAAAAAGTCTTAACATTGGTTGAATATTATTGTAAACAACCGATTCCACTACCACTTTCGCATTGTACCTCTTCCACTTTATCTTTTCTTAGAATTCTCCTCTTTCCTCTTTTTTACATCCTCGCGCATTCCACTCTTTCTCGTCTCTCTTTTCCTCTGCCCTATTTGTCCTACACCTCTCCTACCCTCTTTTCCTCTCCGTGCTCGTCGTTTTTCCCGTGCGACCTCCCGGTGTGAAAATTACAGTTTCCCCGGAGTTTTGTCGTTAAGTACAGCCTGCACATCCGCGTTATAATGTCGGTGGGTATGCCTTCCTCTCGCTCTTTCGCACGGCAAAACTTATGAGCCCCGGTAATTCGTTTTCCATTATGGTCGAGCGGCCAACGCGCGCTTTAGAAATTTTTTCAGAAAGAGAGAGAAAGAAAGGCCGACATTCATGCGTTCCTTGGCTACTAAAACTCAACACGTGCGAGTTCGATAAGTTTTGAACTGAGCAGGAAGGACATTCTGGGAAAATATTTTATATGCATGCGCAGGATGTTGATTTTTCTATAGCGGCGATACATTTTTAGCTCAGAAGATTTAAGTTTCGAGCCCAGCTCTTATAGGCGCTGAAGATTGTTTTTTTGATTTAAAATTTTAAAAATTACAATACCTGATCATAAAACGTACATCTGATACGTGACTATGTTTGTACTTAAATTGTGCAATAAATTTATCTATCTATCTGATAATTTTAATAATCATTTGGTCTTGGCACAAATTTTACGCGCAGCAGACACAAAATATTATAAAGTGGGAGAAGATTGAATGCAATTCCGAGGCTCATAATCATAAGCTAGTTAATATCACTAAATTATGTGAAAACTCGTAAGGAATTAATATAGACATAAATACGAACCGCATATGATGAAAGTAATTTAACAAAATATTACTTTTGGCGTTTCTAACAATAAGACTTATGGGATCAGCAGTATGTTCTCCTTTATTTCATGTCATAAGGCACTTTCAGTGGTTTCATCAAAATCTATAATCCACAGGCTTAAATTTTTCTTTGCAAGCGAGCCCTCTGTAGAAATAAAGCAAAGAAATATAATAATTACCTTTACATCAAAAATCGGATAACTCGCAACCAATTTAACGTCACATCAAAACGTGACAAGTTAATAAAATTTTCTATAATCAGCCTTTTGTGCAGCTTAAAGTTTTTTATCGGTAGCTCTATTTCCTATTTGACCTTTTTATTTATGAAATTCTTTTTCAAAATGCATTATTAACAAAGTCAATTTTTCTTGCACAATCCAGAGACGCGGCTTTCCGCCTCAGTCCTTATTCATTTGAAGGTAATTTCCAAAGTTTTCTGCGCTAGGCCAACTCTTTCTCTCTCTCTCTCTCCCTCTCTCCTATCATTCACTCTCTCATCCTCTCTCGTTTTCGCCGTTCGTGCACAAAACGCCTCTTCTTCTTTACTTTGTCGATGGAATGTCTCCTTCACCTTCCCGCCGATAATCTGACCTAGACTGATGCGGAATTTAGGTGAACCAAGATTTTCCGCCGAGAAAGAGGAACCTTATTGTTATGTCCTCTCTCCCTTTCTCTCTTAAGCTGTGTCCGTGTATGTGTGTATAACAAGTCTATAGGCCATTATTTTTATTTTGCTTTCAGCCTTCCCGGGGAAGCCAGCAATCCCTTTTTTCGTTGGTAAAAGGATTGGACCGGCGGTAAATAACAGCCCGAGGATTACGCCAACTTTCTGCTTCGAAATGAGCCGTTAGAGTTAGAAAGAATTTATGAAGTTAATTTTAAAACTATCATCTACTATTCATCATTTCATTTTTATTCCGTTTTTAAGAATTTACCGCCTTCATTCATTAAATTCTATGCTTAGCGCTATCTGCGATAGTATTTGAAATAATTAAAAATTCAACAAAATTTTTCTAGTTAAAAGTTCGATTTGATTTTAATGGAGAAATTTTGCTTAATTTTTTATTTTTTGTAAGTTTTTTATATTTGAGTATTGGATTTGTATAAGGGCTTAAATAAGAGTTTATTTCTGTTTTGTACTTCAAATTGAGTTTTTAAATAACTTTCTGCAATCTTGACCTACTTATAAAAATTCAAGCCAAACCATGTTTTAGGACTGTATTGCTCAAAAGTGTCTTATTTAGGACTCCAGGGCTAATTCAAAAAAGGTTTTATCTACATCCGTTACTCAAATGTGGGGTACTTTCCTTGTAAGTACGATACTTAGTAAAAAGTATTAAAAGTGAAACGATAAATTTTATGATAATATTGAGGGGCCAGGGCTGAAATGAAAGTTGAAAATTAACAACGATGCATTTGTTAATAAAAAAAAATGAATGTCTTTATATTTCTATCAAAAAGAATAAAAAAATTAATTTTTCATTACCAGTTTCATTTCATTTTCAACGAATTCTTCATTTTCAGTTTTCATCCAGCTTTCAACTCGTAGCCATAAGAGAAATATTAGATAAAAAACTCACTCAATATAATCTCAAAATTTGACGAGCGCACTCATCCTCAGCGGCTCTTCAACGCTCGTATCAATTAGAGCTTAGTTTCGAAGCGCGACAGGTGTCCGCGAAGCTCTCTCTCTCTCTCTCTCTTCCGTTTATGCGTGTCAATTCGGTTTGTCAACCTTGCGGTCTCGACTCGTACTTTTTTTGTCGTGCTGGGCGTGCGGTCATCCATCAGGCACGCGATATGTCGGCAGCTACGGCGAAAATCCCCGCATGAAAAAGGACTCGCTCGAAGAGAGCTTTGATTGATTTCTCGCTGAACTCTGGACCTTCTGAGACGGCGTCTTTTGTTGATGATTAAAGTGGATGGGGAAGGAAAAGTTGTATGGGTTTTAATGGCTTTAATCGAATTAAAATAATGGTGAAGTGGTTGTAATGTTATGGTTATTAGAGTAGTCTTGAATATCAATTAATAATTAAATTTAAAGTTAAAATAAAGATTAAAATTAAATAATTAATATTTTTACTTGCATTCTTGATTTTGGTAATGAATATTTGAAAAATTAAAAAAAAAAAATAAATATACTTTTTAGATAGAAATTTAATAATCTAAATGAAATTTTTTTATAATTTTAAAGTTCATTAATACGACGAACTGCACACAATTGCGAAATATGACTCACTAAAACTCAAACATTAATTATAAAAAATCTCTATAATAATAGTGCAAAAGTAGTTCGCACAACTAGGAAAGTTACACACAATCTCTTTAACGGTGAACAGCGAAAAAACGTAAAAAAAAGTTATGAATAAAGTAGGAAAAGAACAATACAATAAGAGTTACGCAGACGAGCGCAGAACAAGCGGAAGAGCAGAAGAAAGGCAAAATTCTGAAACACGCGCGCGTGTAAAATACAGCCGGAAAAAAGTTGAATAAACGGCTTTAGTCGCAGTGAGCGAGCGTAATTCGCGTATAAGCCGTAAGCTGAAATGTGCCACTGTCGTAAAGCGTTAATTGTCGGAACGCGCGAATTTTCCAAACATTTAAAACACACGGGCGTGACAATCAAATGACGGCAACGGTAACTACAATAATGTCAATTAGCTAGAATTTTTCTTAAGCTCAAAGTAAAAACGCTGCCGATTCAAACCATTGTCACTTAGTTCTTTCAAACTTTTATTTTACAGAAGATTATAGAAGAATTATTAAATTTTGTGTTTAAAATGTCCACACTCGTATTACAAATTTTATACTTGGGTGGAACCTTATACTATTACTATTATAACTTAAACTATTTGAGCCGTTTCCTTTTCAAAATAAAAAAGTTAAGCTGCAAGTAGCAGACGTCTATATAGACATTTTTTAAAAATTGTATATTTAAATTCTGAATCCTTAAGGCATAATTATAACATGTTTCTTTTTTAATAACTTTTCTTTATTATAACAAAGCTTTCTCAGTAAGAAAGCAAAATACGAATTATAAAATTGTGCTTCAACAAAATGAATGCAGGTTAATATATAGCTCAATAAAAGAGAGGCTGCGCAAGTGTCCAATTTAATAACTGGGTAAAGTGAGAGGTGAACGTGTGATTTTCCAGAGGACGGTGAGTGAAAAGTTTTTTCATCAACGCCTCTTTCCGTTGATTTGGCGATTGCTGGAAACCCGCTCAAAAGAATGACCGTCGTCTTTTTCAGCCAAAAAATCCATTACAAAACTTTATCTAATATTGATGATTGAATATTGCAATTTCAATTAAATTGAAAAAGTACCATCATTGTATCCATAATTTGATTTGAAATTGATCTTTGATAAACCAAGATGTTAAAGTGTGCTTTGAGATGAATCGTTTCTGACTTA
The DNA here is from genome assembly GCA_030522685.1 of Eupelmus azureus. Lineage (NCBI taxonomy): Eukaryota > Metazoa > Arthropoda > Insecta > Hymenoptera > Eupelmidae > Eupelmus > Eupelmus azureus. The sequence goes on from JAPYZA010001929.1 coordinate 31,333, forward strand.
AAATGCCCTTATACTTAAGTCACTGACTGTGATGCTGCAAGTTGAAAAATAATGTTTAAGATTAAATCTTCTGAATATAAAAAAGTTAAAATTCTGACAAAAAATTTCCTTGAAAGTAAAAAGTTCTTTATGATTGTTCATACTATTTGGTTACGGCACTCAAGTAGATACATCCAAGCATGGTCAGACGCCCTCTTAAAAAAATAAATTAATTTGTACCTCAATTCCTATCACCCCAACTACTCAATAAACACCATCGACCATTCTCAAAGATGTTCAGCCTGCATTTCCCAACTTAATTTCAACTAGAGGCGAACTAGCGCGGCGCCTGCTCCTCTTTTCGAGCGCGACTGCAGAAGTCAATAAATGCACCACGCGCAGGAATTTAGATAGCATTCGAGGTCATCTATCCATTGGGGCGGCATTTCAGGGGAAACGAGAGGTGAAATTCGTGCCTGGAATTTGCACACGCGTCTCGAAACCGCAGCCAAGCCGGGGCCACTTGGCGCGGCGCTTGTCGCGTATGAGCGTACGCTTCAAAATTACGATTATTTACCGGCCTCTGGCGGACGATCGGCTGCGAGGTAAGCGAGGCCGAGCGCTGAAGTGTCGCGGCAGTGCTGGGGTTTTGTTGAAGGGGGGGTTGAGTGATTGGTAGAGTAGCTTTTGTTTGGGTGGAGGAGGTATGTTTTCAGGTACTTTTAGAAGGATTGACTAATTTTGTCGGTATTCAATGCAGGCTTAAATGCCTAGAAAGTGGCAAAAGTACTTTTTAAAAGTTACTTTTAAAATGTTTAGATTAATTTTTTTAATTAGTTAGTGATTACATGTGTAAATTGTAATTAATATATACAAATTAGAAATTTTATGAATCACAATTTATATATGTTTTAACGAGTCTACTTCAAATTTACGAAAATTCTAGATAAAAACGTTTTCGTTTAAATGAATAAATTGCATTTCAAATAGCTGAATTTACGTGTATTTCAGTATGGCGACATTCAAAAAGTCGATTAAAGAAATTTCCATTAGAGATGTAGTTTAGGTTCATTGAAAACGCGAATTCTCATTAACTTATTTCAACATCCAGCCTTTCCATCATCATAGAGCCAACAGAAAATTCAAAAAAATTCAAAATATGCAAACATCTAATAAACCTTAAATTTAATCA
>JAPYZA010001931.1:0-18957 GCA_030522685.1 Eupelmus azureus
AAAAAATTGACTCTCGGAAGCTAATTATGCATCATTGTTTTCAGCTCACATATCTCAAAATATCTCTCTTGTAATTAAGAAAATAGCTACATCATATGCCGGTATATATTTTAAATATTTTCCTGTTTTCTTATATTTTTAATAATTTTCTAATAAAATCATTTTATAATGTCCCATTAATTTTCCAAAAAAATGCCTAGTATTGTATCCAATAAAACAATGGCCCTTGTTACTCATGAATTCATATTGTCGAATAGCCCAGATATTATTAAAAACTCTCAACCTCCACAACATTTTTACACCACCTAATTAAAACATTGTCAGAGCCCCTCTCCATAAAAGCGACAAATGAAAATTCCACGTCCACGACCTCCCTTCAAAAATTCCCATAGTGCAGAATGGGAAATAGGAAAAGCCCCTGTCAAGTCGTCCGTCAAATCAAAGCCCTCCGCAAAAGAGCGTGTCTGCATAACAATTATCCATCCAACTAGAGCCCATTACACTCGCGCGCACAGCAGTTGCGCAAGCCGAAAACTCGTTACGAGCCCGCGCGCTCGCTATTACCGATCCTTCCACGTATATAAGCTACATATAGGTACGCGCTGAGGAAAATCCTCGCCGGGGAAGCTGGAGGCGCGCCGCTCGCGCTCGACCATGAAAGTGAATCGATCCGTAAGTAATAAAGACAGAGAGAAAAAAAACGCGGGGGCCCCTACGGGTCGACGGCCCGGAGCGATCGAGGCGCGTCGTTACTTTCCTCAGACCACCGCCGCCGCCCTGACTGTGTGTGTGTCCTTTCTCTCGTGCCTCGAGCGCTAAATCGCTCTCGATTTTTTCGCGCGTTATTCTCTCTCTCTTTGGGGCTCTCTAGGCGCAATGAATTACGTCTCAATTGTGCCGCTTTTCTTTGGAGAACGCGCGCACTTTGGAAAACCGCGTCATTTGTCTTTTCGCTTTTTCTCGTCTACTTATCGGCGACTCGCTCGTTATTGTGCGCTGGTACTGGGCGGCGCGCAGTTGAGTTTTGTCTTTTTTTTTGTTGACGGTCGAGTGAGATTTTTTGCGCTCTTTCGGATAGTGAAAGATCGGTGCGTTAGGTGCGGTGGTATTTCCTAGAATGCGCGCGATTGTTAATTGATTATGGTCTGGCTGTTCCTCTAATTAATTGTTTAATTGCCGAGGGAGGGCTCGAGCGAGTTCCAGTTTGTTTGCTTATAATTACATAAAAAATTTCATTACGTAAAGAAAAACTGGTTCTGCGATGAAAGTGTGGCTATGGTAGTGTGTACGCACATAAATTTGATATTATTATATTTTCTCAGTTATTAATGTGTTCTTGTAGTTTACAATCATTCATTACTTATAATTGTTAAACGATACATATACAATTCAGCGCTTGTTAAACGGTTGGATCTAAAAATATTCCCATGATTAATCTTCAATTTATAGATAACTCGTTTTTGATGCATATGCTAACATTTACAACCATTAAAACTAGTTCATTTGCATATTTTTCTAAATTTTGATGATTGTTTCACAAAAGCCATTTAAAACGCGCTTTGAAAAAACAGTACATACTATGCTTACAGCGATATTTCAATAATACAGACAATCTGACAATATATCTCCCATTAATGTCAAATTTATGAAACAGCCTTTTGAATATGCATGCGGCTGTTTTTCAAGAATGAAAATGTAACAAGAAAATTTATGATCGTGAATAATAAAAAAAACTATGTACTGACCATCAAACGTATCTTCAGAACGCTACTGCCTTTAACTGAAACGCGTGAAAAAACTGTTACACGATTGTTAATGCTCCATTGTCTTATACACTCACGCCAGTAGAAAAAAAAAAATGAGACAAATCTTTTTTGTTTCTCTTTCAAGGTCGACGGTGTGGAGCTCAACGTGACAGCTGGTAGCAAGGATCGCCTGGTTTCCTTTTTAAAGGGTCTGAGAGACGACATGGTGAACAAGAGCCTAGAAAAGATGATACTTTTGGCGTTGCCGACGAGGCCCGAGGATCTAGCTAAGCAGTTCGAGCTCAAGGAGCTCTCCAAGTACGTTACGCTTTATGACAATTCATATGAATGTGTATAATTCAGGTTAATGCTAGACGCAAGCAGTTACATTATTTTTCGTTCAAGTGGCTAGGGATTTTCCGAAGTCTTTAACAGCAAATTAAAAGAAGATTAAGATTATCTAGGTTTAGGACAAACAGTAGTACTCGTATTAATGGCGAAAGAGATAATCACGTGCCATTACACAAAATTCTTCATTCATGGAAAACGCGTACTAAAACTAATAACATACCTACATAAAATATATTTCTAGTTTTTAACATTAGACATTTTCAAATAACCAGCTGTAATAAAATGGATCAAGTAAATTGAAAACACTGATCACTATGATTATGACAACATACTAATTCTATTAATACCGACGATTGAAAAAATAAACGATCGCAATAGAAAATTATGCACTAAATGATCACATTCTCACGGTCTACCATAATTTAAACCTTCAGACGGGAGATCGTTTCTTCACCATTCACAGAATCTCAACACGAAACGCGCTTTAGTAGTGTCACCGTCTATTCATCCACCCAGAAAAAAAAAGAATTATACGCTGCAAAAATCACTCGCCCGAGACAAAAGCCCTGACTCCCCATCCCATAATTAATGGCCTTATGATCTGCCTCACAAAATTGCATCAGCGGCTTACTAAGCGAGGCAGCTCGCGAGGTGCCGCGACATTCGTCACTGACAAATTGCCCAACTCTAACTATGGTAAAAAGTCGCGCTCGCGTTCGGAGAGGATCGATCGGCCCCATTATGAGAGAATCGCTCGCCATGTAAAACGAGATGAGCAAGCGAAAAAAAGAGAGCAAAGCGAGCTCATCGCGGGGCGGCGTCTTTCGACGAATCTGGCCTCCTTCTGGACTTCCAGTCTTGGCTCTCGGGTCTGGGTCATGCGCCTGGAATGCGCGATGCCGCAACGCCGGCTGCACCACTTTTGCTCAGCGAGATAGTCCGCGCGCGCGCGAGAGAAGGAGACAGATTTCCTCGTTGAATATGGATGCGAAAAAAAGAGCAGCGCCCCAGGTTGACGCATCGGGAGTATTACCAGCGTGACATAACGCGCGCGCACGCTCGGGCTTATTCTATTTTAGTCTCATCTTCGCGCGGCCGAGCAAAGGAGAGCGCGCTGAATAGTAAAGCGCTTTATTTATTTTCAAGAATGCCCATTATGTGGATAGTGTGTCGCTGTCGGGAGAGCCCGCGAGTGGCTGTTTTGCATACGAGATGGGTAATTTCGAAGCCGTTTTTTTTATTCTCTTTGGAGGTCGTTACTACTGTAACGCACGGCTTATGTGTTTACGATGATGGCTCATGATTAGAAGTAGCTTTGTAACTGGGACAATTGACGATTTATTACGGAGGTATATAAACAGTTGACTGATTGTTTATTAATTTTAAGTGCGGAACTTGACGCGTGCAAAGGCGTTAGCGATAATTATGATGTATATCGCTTTATTTAGATCTTAATGATTGCTTGCATTGGCGATTAATTTGATTTATAAATGTGAGCAAATTCTATTGTATTAAGAAAATGATACAAGTGTAGATCAATCAAACGAAAATATAATTCAAGTGTTATTTAATTGTTGTTTGGATTATAAACAAAGTCTGAATATTAATGAATATTAATTGTTCATATCGATACGCGACAAGTATTTAGATTCTCAGAAGATATCATTTAAGCAATTATACAAGTTATTAAAAAAGTTTCTAATTCTAAGAATATCTTAAATGACAAACCTTAGACATAAATTTTTTCAATAGCAGTAAACTTACTAATAAAAGTGATTAAAAGAATCGACAAAATGTTAAATTTGTAAAATTTTGTATCCAGGTATGTAGATCTCTTTACGATCGGCACGCATTACTTGAGGGACAGCGACGAGGCTTATCGATCGTTCCATCCGTCTCGTCTGATGGGTCTGTTCGACATGCTGAACACCGACAGCTTGGTAGACCTTATCAGCGGCATGGGTGCACCGAAGCACAAAATACTTATCTCGGCTCCCACAAGCGCCTATCAATTCACGCTAAAAAAGGCTAAGGAAAATACACCGAGATCGCCAACAGTTGAGGAACTGCCCGTCGTATTTAATCGCAAAAAAGTATGACGATATTATGAATTCAATGCATGCTTTTTCTTTAACGTATTCCTGCAGAAATTTTCAGATAAATTTATTGATTTTTGTACGTAGTTGTGCGAAGCAATGAGTGATGGCGAATGGACGGTGGAAAGAGATGAAGATCTCACGGCACCTTATGCATTCAAAAACACTACGTGGATTGCCTTCGAAGATGAGACTTCACTGAAAATTAAGGTTAATATTATTTTTTTAGGTTACAATTTCGACCTGAGCGAGAGCTATAAAGATTTTAAATTTATAAATGCATTCTTTTTAAAAACCTTATTACTTGTTCTCATTTGAGTGAATTATTTTAACTTCTTTTGTTGAAAACTTGTATAGTTAGTGTCATAAAACGTCGTTCTTATTATTACTTAATGCAAGTGTTATTTATTTATATTAAAATTAAGAAAACTTTATTTTATTAAATAATTGTGACTTAGTTAACTATACATTAAAACATTCAAATTATTTAAAATATTTAAAATTCTCAGGTTGAAATATAGATCTACAGTAATTAAATATTCAATTAACATAGTATAAATAATAATAACAGGGCAAATACATCATCTTGCGAGAATTAGCGGGTCTGGGATTACGAGACGTGGAGAACGATTTAAAAAACGACTGTGGAGTGTCTTTGGCTCAGTCAGTGTCCCGGGCATTCACAGAAATGAAAAGAAAAACGAGAGAAGTAGTATTATCGTCGTTGGAAAAAGACTTAAAGGTAAAAAAGAAATATTACTTTTCTCGCTCTTAACTGTTGTTGACAATATGAATTTAGTTTGGCTGACGGTCAGCAATTTCCAAGCTCTCGACCGGTAACAGGTAAACCGAAAGATATCGAACTAAAAGTGAAAGGTAGCTAGGTAGCCCGTATGTTTCGTTTACCGCTCGATTACCTGTACCGTACGAACCATATGCTGCTGACACCTGTTGACGACTGTGCCAAGTTATATTTGTATTTTATAAGGAGCAGTAGATAATACAAATATTTTGATTACCAATATATTTTTTTGAATTAATAGTTTGCAATTAAAGCTTTTTAACTTATACTAATTTTAAAATTTAATTTATTTTAATTTAGATATGAAAAAAAAATTAAAAACTTTTCATTCTAAATAACTTCTGAATTGTTACTTGTTAAACTTAATTATTATGAATTTTACAAAAAATATGTTTTATATTTTTTCCTTATTTTAGGGTACAGAAATTGCTTACCCAAGACATGTAAGATCTTCAGATTTTAGAATTGTCCGAGTAGTCGATACCGCTGGAAAAATTCGTGCAGTCCGTGAAAATACTCAAACAGCTTTCACGTGTACTCGACAAGGATATTTTGTTCACCCAAAAAGCTGTAACAGGTAATCACTAAATATAATTAAGTAAATATTGTTCTTTATCATTTTTTCATTTTTATTTGAAATTTTATTTTATGGTTCTATACTAATAATTTAATTATTTTAGGTTTTATCGTTGTGTGAAATTTAATCAAGAAGTTGACGACTATTCTGTCTTTGAATTTGATTGTCCAGCAGGATTAGCATTTGATGAACGCGCAGAAGTTTGTGTTTGGCCAGGCTCGTTATCAAGTGGTTCTGCATGTCCAGGAAGTAGTGAAATTGAGCCAGTGCCGCGTGGTAGGTTTAGATGTCCCAGCAGAGCAGGCTTTTATGCAGATCCTCAAAATTGCAGATGGTTCTTCGCTTGCTATGATCTCGGTAAGTTTATAGATAATCTTTAATTTCTTAAACAACTTCCATTTACATCAATTAATTGATATAATTAAAGAAAATCGTATCTAATAATTTAATCATTTTTTTAGGTGGTCCTGAAATGGTTCCTTACGAATTCCGTTGCCCCTTTGGCTTAGTTTTTGATGAACATAGATTAGTTTGCGAATGGCCATGGAAAGTACCTAACTGTAACGATCACGGACATGGTGATGGACATAATGTTTACAATTTCGGTGGAAGTTATGGTGGTCAAGAAGGTTACGTGCCACAAGGAGGTATAATTGGTCAAGGAGGATTCGTGGGGCAGACAGAATATGCAGGGCAAGGCATAGGTGTTGGTGTATATAATCAGGGTGGGCAAGATAGTATATCTGGAGGAGGAGCTTATGGGGGTCAAAATGTCAATGCTGCTGGAGGAGCAGGGACAGGAGCTGTTTACGATGGACAAATACATAATACTGGAAATTCTGGAGCAGGTGTAGACTATGATGGGCAAAATGTCAATATTGCCGGCGGTGCAAGTGCTCATGGAAATTTCAATGGTCAAACTTATAACGCAGGAGGAGTTACCGAAGGTGGTAGGTTCGATGGTCAACCGTTCAATGCAGGTGGTACTGCAGGAGTTGGATCCGCCTATGATGAACAAAATTATAATGCTGCTGGTGGGGTAAATACTGGAGGAAGATTTGACGGCCAAACTTACAACGCAGGTGCAGACGGAAACTATGATGAGCAAACTTACAACGCTGGTGGAGCGACTGGTACAGGAGCAGCATATGATGGACAAAATTTCAATGCTGCAGGTGGTATTACTGCAGGAGCAGATGGAAAATACGATGGGCAAACTTATAATGCAGGCGCAGACGGAAGATATGATGGACAAACTTACAACACTGGCGGAGCGGTTTCTTCAGGGGTAGGATATGATGGACAAAATTTCAATGCGGCAGGAGGCGTTGCTACTGGAGCAGATGGAAAATATGATGGTCAAATTCATAACGTTGGCGGAGCTGCTGGTGCAGGAGTAGCATATAATGGGCAAAACTTTAATTCAGCGGGTGGTGTAAGTGCTGGAGCAGATGGAAAATACGATGGGCAAACTTATAATGCGGGTGCAGATGGAAAGTATGATGGGCAAACTTACAATGCTGGTGGAGCCGTTGGATCAGGAGTAGGATATGATGGACAAAACTTTAATGCAGCGGGTGGTGTAAGTGCTGGAGTAGATGGAAAATACGATGGACAAACTTATAATGCGGGTGCAGATGGAAAGTATGATGGGCAAACTTACAATGCTGGTGGAGCCGTTGGATCAGGAGTAGGATATGATGGACAACACTTTAATACAGCGGGTAGTGTAAGTGCTGGAGCAGATGGAAAATACGATGGACAAACTTATAATGCGGGTGCAGATGGAAAGTATGATGGGCAAACTTACAATGCTGGTGGAGCCGTTGGATCAGGAACAGGATATGATGGACAAAACTTTAATGCAGCGGGTGGTGTAAATGCTGGAGCAGATGGAAAGTACGATGGACAAACTTATAATGCAGGTGCAGACGGAAAGTATGATGGACAAACTTACAATGCTGGTGGAGCCGTTGGATCAGGAACAGGATATGATGGACAAAACTTTAATGCAGAGGGTGGTGTAAGTGCTGGAGCAGATGGAAAGTACGATGGACAAACGTATAATGAAGGTGCAGATGGAAAATATGATGGGCATACTTACAATGCTGGTGGAGCCGTTGGATCAGGAATAGGCTATGGTGGACAACATTTCAATCCAGCAGGTAGTGCAGCCACTGGCGGAAGCTACGATGGGCAAACTTATAATGCTAATGGTGCTCCTGGAGCAGGAGCTAGTTACGGTGGTCACACGTACAACGCAGGTGTTGGCGGAGCTACTGGAACAGGTATAGATTATGATGAGCAAAATTACAATGCTGCTGCTGGTACTGGAGCAGGACATGATGGACAAGTTTTGATTGGCCCTGAAAATTCAAATGCACATGGTCCAGACTGCGATAATCAAAATTTCAATGGTAATGGTGCGGTGGATTATGATGATCGTGGTGGTGCAACAAGCGGTTACAATGCTCAAGGTGGTACGTATGCAAATGGAGGAGTTCAGACTACGCAATTTAATGCTGGAAATACAGCTACTACAGTTGGAGCAAATAACTTTGCTGGAATTACTCGTACACCTAGTGGATTTACAGCTCCGACATCTAATTTAGCTGGTGGTTCCACATTCACAGGAAATACAGGGACTGTATATACAGCTGGTATAACTAGACCTGCAACAAGTTACAACAATTTCATTAGTGAGACAGGTTCAGCGAAAGGTATTACACCACAAAATACACTAATCACAGGAGATAGATTCTCTACCAATTTCGTTGGTTCAACAAATGATCTTACACAAAATACTAATTTCAATGTATTTGATGCTTCGAAAACACCAGCAAGATTATCAACAATCAGTTACGGTAATGCAGTTACGGGTCAGAGCAATACAGGATTATTTGCAACTGATAATTCACAATATACTGGCACAGCTGGACCAACTGTATATAATGCGTCTTATAATGCAGGATCTGGATATCCTACATCCACTATTATTCCATTTGTGCCAAGACAAAATACATTTACGGGGGATTATCAAGGAACAACTCCTGTTAATTGTAAGTAATATTAAAATTTTAATTCTACTAACAACATGTGCTTATATATAATTTTTATATTCGATATATAGCAGTAATTTACCATTCCCACCTAGCTATGGGACTTACAACAACTGAAAATTTTGGTAACCAATACACCAATCAAGCAGAAAAAAGTTTTGCAACACAAGGACGAACTCCAACAGGATTTGGATATAACGGACGCACTCAAAATACTCAAAACTTTAATACTGCAACTAATATTTATAACTCAAAAAATAATTTAGGTAATTTAAATGTTAATTTTAATTACTTACGAAATAAAATACAATACATTACTTTTCATTTTATACTTCATAAATAACATTGTAAATATTTAAGTTAAGGAAAGTTTTAAACTTAAATAATATGTATCAAATTGGTTTTCAGCCGGCATTACTCCATCAATTGAATTAGTTCGAGATGGAGTATATAATAGTGGAGGTACACCAATTAATAATCCAGCAGGAACAGCAGTTTTTGGTGGTTCAACTACTGCTGCAGCAAACTTTAACACAGGTTTAGGTAGTACGAATACATACGACAATTCTCAAATTATTGGATCAAGTATTACCTCATCGAATAATGATATTACTAAATTCCGGGAATCTACAAAATTGCCAGAAGGTTTTAGATTTAATCAAAATACAGCTACCGACGGAGGATTTAGAACTGACTCCAATAGTGCTACATTCTATAATCAAGGAACTACTGCTAATCAAAATGCATATCCTGCCACTGGATTTACGCAAACATTTGCTCCGAACGCAGTAACTCCAGCTTCAATAACACAGAACTTCAATACGCAAGGTAAGGCGCTGAATGAAAAAAAAAAAATAATTTAACATTATTAGTCTAATTTAATATCTGTTCTAATTATTTAGATGGTATTCTTAATCACCTATTAACACTTCAAAATATAAATATTAATATCATTTTTTAGAATAAAAAATTTATTTCTGCCTTAAAAATATATTATTTCATACTTTCGGAAAAGAACGCTGCGATAAAAAACATCTAGTGATGATTTAAATAAAAATTTAATCACAAATTTCATCCTTCATAATAAAATTTTGTTATTTTTAATGGAACTGTGAAAATTTTGATAAAAATATTATTTTAGGTACCCCAGTTCCAGGAGTTGTTCCTTTGAACAACAATATACGACCTTCAATAGAACTTGATAACTCTGGAATTTTCGGAACGAAGTTTGCTGGTCCTTCGTCGACTACACCAATAAACATACCCTCAACCACACCTCAAAGCATTGGTTATAAAACAAATGAATATTATGATAATGGTGGGCGTGGAACAATTCGTTACAATAACGGTTTAGTTGCAAACAAAGTCACAGAAAATGATATTCAAGATTATCGAACGTCTCCTTACACTAGATTACCAAATTCATTTATTATCAATGCTGGTAACGGCGAAAATGCTCAATCAACAATTCAAAAAGCCGATTCTGCTGACGCTCAACAGTTTACTGATGGGACCTTTACTAGAGGAGGATTTACTAAAACTGGTCCTACAAAAACAGGAATTACGACTGCTCAAGTGGGTGGTAGTGGAAGTTACGTAATTGGAACTGGTGTTCCTCGTGCAAGACCAAATCCCCAATTAATAGGCGAACAGGCGTTTACTAGTAGCTTTGGTACAACAGGAAGCGCAACTAACTTTAATAATGCGGGAACTGCAACAAACTTTGGTGCAGCGGGAACCACTACGAATTTCGGTACAGCTGGAAGCCAAGCAAACTTTGGAGCAAGGGATAGCACAACAAATTTTGGTGCAACAGGAAACGCAGTAAATTTCGGTGCAAAAGGAACCACGGGAAACTTCGGTACAATAGGAGCAGTAACAAATTTCGGAGCAACTGGAACTACAACAAACTTTGGAACATCTCAGTTATCCGGAGGATTTACAGCAACTGACATTTCAAAATCAAATACGGCTTCAGGAACAACAAGTGAAACAGCAGGTTATTCTTACCCTAAACCTTTAATACAATTGGAAATCAATGGAATATCGACTACGCCAGGTGTAACACAAAATAAATTCTTTGAATCAACAACGCCATCTTCGATTCCGAATATTCAGTCATTAAATAATCAAAACTCTATAATAGTAGAATCAAGTTCTCAAAATAATAGAGGATTTAGTACTACGATTTCACCAGTTGGATTTACGACAGGACAACTTGAAAATTTCAAAACAACAGTTTATCAAGCGGCCAAACTGCCTCAAACCGTCACGACTGTTCAGCCTGTGATAGATACCGGTTTCAAAACTGTGATTTCGTCGACTCCTGTACCAGCTATTGTTAGTACACCTGGACGAACGTATCAAACAGATGACTTTTCAAACAGGCCATATTTAGGTGTTGGTGTATCCTTCGATCAAAGTGAAGATTATGCCTCCAGTGCGCAAGGTTTAACTGGTAGCTCAGATTATTCCGACGTTTCGACCAATTTGGATCAAGGCAATTTCGGTCAAAGGGTCAATGGGCAAACAAGATTTACGAATATTAATTATCAACAACCTACTACGAATATTAATACGGTAATAGTTATTCATATATTATTACAAAATACAATGATATACATAAATAAAAATAACAAAATTTAATTTTTTTTTAAACATGACTTATGTTTCAGGCAAATCAAAACAGTCCATTGATTACATCAACTCAAGATTATAATACTCAGACTGTAACGACTGCTCAAACATTAAGAAACAATGAAGCAACCGATTTTAGATCTACCGTAACCATTCCAAACCAGGTATAATTTATAAATTTGCATACGATTTTATTTATAAACACAAATTTTTGCTTATAATAATAAATTTATTTTAGGTATACTTACCATCAAGTACTATAGCTCCTGCTACAGGTGTAACATTTAGCAGACCAATTGTTGCTGCGGAATTCTCCCAAGGCCAATCTACTGCTACTTTTTCACAAGATACAAATTCAGTTGGCTTAAATTCTCGAGGATCCGTAAATCGCATTTTAAGCAACCAAGCTTCTGCAAACTTTGCTCCCCAGAGACCCGCCAGTGGAGTTTTGATTAACCAAGCATCGTCAAACTCTGCTAATGAAGGATCAGTTAATGGAATTTTAAATAATCAAGCATCTACAGGTTTTACTTCACAAGAATCAGCGGATGAATTCTTTAACAGGCAAGGTTCTGTTGGCTTTTCATCGCAGGGATCTACTAATGGGGTTTATAGCAACCAAGCTTCTGCCAATTTCGGATCCCGAGGTTCATTAAATGGTGCCTACGGCAACCAAGCATCTACAGCATCTATAAGCTATGGTTCTCAAGGATCAGCTAATAACCAAGGTTTTAACAACCAAGCTGGAGATTTCACTTCTCGAGGATCATCTAATAGAATTTTAAATAATCAAGCTTCTGTAAATTCTTTCTCTGGACAGAATCAAGGTTTTAACGGACAAACTAGAACCTTAGTAGGATCAAATGTTGTAACGTCAATTGGTGGTACAGGTTTCACTGAAGATATCCTTCGTCAAAATGCAGCAAGAAAAGAAAACGTAAAAATAATTTCAGAATTTAACAGCGCAGACAATGCCAATTTTGGTAGAATTCAAAGCAGTACTCTGGCACCAGAAGTTACAACGTATGCAGGCGACTTTAGCAGATTACAAACTCGCATCGAATCTAACTCTGGATTTAATACACGAAACCAAAATAAAAAGGTTGTGGTAAAACTTAGTGACTTACATCCTCTAATTCTTGGAAAACTGGGTGCCGAATGTACTTGCAAAGCCGATCCGTTCGCAGTCTTCCGTGGCCCCAACAGACAATCTTTGCCAATTAACTCTCAAAATCGCGGACCCGTCGATCTTGCCAATTATGATGAAAGCGACATCTATGTAGATTTAGATAATGATAAGGAAAACGAGAGGGAGATCGATTTTATCAGAAACATACCATCTAACAGACTTATTAAGCCATTAAATGTTAAATTCAACCAGGAAGATGATGACTCGAGCATAGTAGTGAGCTCCAGAGGAGAGCCATCGTCATCTACATATTTGCCACCAACGACAGCAAGGCCGACGTCCACTTATCTACCACCAGCTAGTCCCTCGAACGTCTATCTGCCATCGTCGACCGAAGCACCAATCGCACCAGTACTAAGGGTAAATCAAGCTTCTCTGAGCGCCAGATCACAGAACCGTCAGCCTTTGTTGATCAGAGTTGAGGATGACAACTTGAACAGACCCACTTTCTCGCGAGGAAGGTCAGGTAAAGCCCTGTTCGACGGACGCGTCGGATCGCCCAATGACCTCAGGGACCAGAGTGCATCTTTCGACCGCTATGGATCTAGTGGTCTCAGAAACAGCGACGAGACACTTCAGGGTGGTCTCGAGTGCGCCCGACCAGGTCTGTTTAGGCATCCAAAGTTCTGTAACAAGTTCTACGCCTGCCACTGGGACGAGTGGAAGAAACGTTACACACTGCACGTCTTCAACTGTCCGGTTCATCTGGCATTTGACGCGAGTGCCGGAGCTTGTAACTACCCAAGCAAGGGTCCAGCCTGCCAAGATAACAAACTCCTCGTGTAAGGGGTTTAACTCAGACACTGCCATGAATCACGTAAATAGCTTTGAACTAGTGTTTTGCTTAATGTCAACTGTGACACGACAGAGTATTAATGTCATTTATGACAATGATTATTGATGTACGTCGTACTTACTTATAAAGAAAGTATTTTATTGCCTTTAAGAGACCTCGATGTGATACATATTTAAATCGAAGTAATTGTATGCCTTGAAAAACAATCAATCTCAGCTTGTGCAAGTGCCAAATTTAAAAAAAGGTTTATAAATGGATATGCAAGAATTGTATATATTTATATAATTTTTGTTTTTTCTTGTTGTTTATCATATACATTTTCACTCGGCTGTACATCATATCGAGGCCTTTTAACAAAAATGAAAGCAAAATAGGCGAATAATTATTAATAATACTCAAAACTATTTTCTTTAATACATCAAAAAATTAAATTCTTGAATCATTTTTTAATTTTTATGTCATAGTGTCAAGCAAGTATTTTTATTGATATTCTTTTATAAGTAAAAGCACTTGAAGGTACTTAAAAGACAAGATGTTACGCTTTAATGTTTATAAGATATTGTTTTACTTATAATATTTTTATACTAATTTAAAATTATTTAATTTTTCATCTAATTTTTATTTAGATTGATTGAATTCATATGACAAGAAATTGAAAAAATTAAAAGCTACTCAGCGAATAGCATTATAATATGTAGATCTAAATCTTTCAATTATAAATATTTTATTTCAAAACGCTAGTCGTCACTAAGTCTGTAAGATTTCGGGAGGTAATCTTAATATGCATAAGTGTTGATCTAGCGTAAAACTTTTAATAATACTATTCAATAATTTTAAGATCTACATATTAAAAATGAATTATGATTACAGCAAGAAAGAAGCTTAAAAATATATGATGGTAAAATAAAAAGTGTGAGGATTTTTAAGAACACTGTAAATAAGCACTTCATCGAAGCTAAAATTGTACATACAATAAGAAAATTTATGTTTTCAAGAATCCTTGTGAATTTGATGTAAACGAGTTGAGATAAAGAAGCTAGGAGAAGAAAATGTGCCTAATACTCGTTTCTATTTTTTGTTAGTAATATGTAAAATAAGATTGAACATTTTGTATATAAATAAATATCTGTATTTAAGTAAACTGATTTGGTATATTCTTATCCTTATACTTAAAGTTCTTCTACAGTATTTTTGTAAAACAATTAACTAAAAAAATTAGTTAGAAAAACTTTTTTAGAGTTTCAAGTTTTGGTTTACCAAAAAGAAATTAAATTAATAAATTTTAACAACAACAAAAAGAAAAAAAAATTAACTGTGATGTAATTTTTGTGAGGAACAACAAACAAAATTGGCCATGCATTTTTATGAGTAATTCTTACTTCCTATAATAAAATTATAACGATTCAATAAAAAATTTATTTATCTTTAATTTAATCTTAAATTGATCTTAAAATTTAAAATATTTTTAAAATATATTTATTTTATTAATTAATAAAAGTCTATTATATCCTGAGTTATTCTTATGCTTACGCGTTGAAGTGAATCTGAAACTAAAGTAGAACGCTGACAAGTAAAAGTTTTCTTGATTGAAAGAGAAATTTATTAACTTCGCTATCAAAAACTAATTAGTTTGATAGCATTAAACTTCCGAAAGTCAAACTATTTACGTATAAAAAATATAGTATTTGCATCAGTTTTGAAAAAATATTGACTTGATATAATAAAGAAATTAATTATCATAACTGGTTGCGCGTTACGCGAGAAAAATATAGAAAGCCAATACGAGTTCAGTGAACTGTATAGTAGGCGAGCAAACGATTGACCAATAATTAGGCAATTGACTGTTTAATAACATAAGAATTGAGCCACCTAGTCTTCCAAACACGAAGTTAGTTTCAAAGCAAACGAAATTTCGAATAACGCTATCCATTTCGTAAAATAACTCGATCCTTTCTGCCGAGGCGCTTGAGTAACGATAAAAAAGGCAAACACCACGAAGAGCTGTCGATCGTCTTAAAACGGTAAAGTTTTTATTTCATCGAGTCGAGAAAGGTGAAAGGACTATAAGGGCGTTCTACGATTCGTGGAGAAAGATGGTTATGCGGTCAAAGAAAAGTGAAAAAATGAGAGGGAGGGAGGGAGAGAGAGAGAGGCAGAAGAAAGAGAGGATAAGTATAAGCATGCTAAAGTCGAAATGGAAAGTATGTCGACTGAGGCGAGGGTGTTCCGATGACCCAGTGGTACATTTTCGATGTTTTGCACCCGACAAAACAAACATCTTCCACGGATTGTTTGATATTATATTTACCTCAAAAAGTTTTAATTATAAACTACGTTTAAACTATATATTTAATTGAGAACTACTTTTACATTTTACCATATCATATGCTTAATTTTGATCAAGAGAACAAAAAATTTTTGCAAATGCTTCGTTTTCTTATTGTAAATAAAAAGAGTTATGAAATTAAATTTTTTATAGTTAATGAGAGTATTTCCTTACAGTGCCATTAGAAAGGAAGTAATAAAGAGTATTAAAGTGTAATAGTGATTCGTCACAATCACTTTGATAGTTTAGTAACAGTTTAAGTAAGTAATTATAAGGATGCAATATTATACAATATTTTATTACACTTTAAATGTGCAATAAAAAGTGTCATTTACTTACAATTTTACGATCGAATAAAATTTCTAAACTTCCTAAACTAATAAAATTTCTAGTGTTATAAAATTAATTTAAATAATTTATAAAAAAATTATGTATAAAATATTTAATGAAACTTAAGAAAACTAAAAGGAAACTATCATATATACTGTATTTTTAATGGAAAATACCCTTACGAAATTTTAATTATCTACAAACTGAAAATGAAAGTCAAGAAAGGCGATTGTCACGTTCAAATAGGTCAGTGCTACAAAAAGCGAGACTGGAAACACGATAGTCGGATATAGCTGTAAAAGAATTTTTATTTAACAGCTTTAATATGTTTAGCATGGTTTGAAAAACTTTTTATTACTAATTCTTACAACTTTGAAATTAGCAAATGGTTTGTATAACAGTCGTTTCATAAACACGGATTTATGACCACAAAATATCGTTTCAGTTAGAAACTATAAATAAATAAATAATAATTCTTTTAAAATGTAAGCAGCGAATGTGCTGTAAGTGTAAAACTTTTTCAAATAAATGTTTATTCCCAATGCATATTAATATTTTTAACATTACATTTATATACCCATTTCAATTTATTTTAATTTTATAAAACTCCTAAAGATTAATTTATTGTATAACTAGCATTTATTTTCATCACCCCCACATTTCAATTTGCCTTTTTAATTCGCTATTAAAAAAAGCTATTATACAACAAACAATAAGCAATTACGAAAAACCGAGCGACCCAGCCGCACACGCAACAGGCAACAACAAAAGGGCCAATCTAAACTCGCACACCTCCAAACGAAACTCGCTCTATATCACTAACCACTCAACGTTTTCTTTTCTTCTTTTTTCTCCAAAACCCTAGTCCACCTTTCTCCCCACTCGAAAGCCCGACTACGCTTACAGTCCTGATATAAAAGTGGCCATAGGCGAAGGAAAGGCGTTGGATACGCGGTGGCGGCGGGGAGCAGCAGCAGCAGCAGCAGCAGAGTCGGAAGGAGGGCAGAGCCTCGGAAGTGATATAAAGCCGGGGGCCGGCCGGGCCGATCTCAGCGGACCACAGAGAGAGAAATCGCACGCGCGGGCGCAGCGCGCGGCAGGCTAGCATCGCAGCGGGCCGAGCGCGCGCCAGCCAGACGCAGCGCGGACGAGCAGCGCGCCGCAGCTAACACGCCGCCGCTCCTCTCACCATCTTTACGACGTTCAGTAAGCTGCGGGAGATTCGAGATCGTCATGTGAGTACTTGGATTTTCTGATTTTGGGAGGGTTATTTTTTGCCATTAAGGGGATGTTGAAGCTTTGTAGTACGGATGGTCATGTGGGAACTTACTTTCTTTTTTACAATTTGAATTATGTTGGAATTTTGTTTTTAGTTGGAGAAACTTGTTCCAAAATTAATGTGTAATGAGCAAAATATTTCCGAAACTTTTCGTAGATACAAAAATTTAATATCCTCTTCTAAAATGTTTTAGATAAAAAGTATATTGGATTACATTTTTTTGCGAGATAGGGCTCTTTACGTTTTACTTTGAATAAGAATTTTATGTACCAAATCGTACTTTTTAATTATTTTTAGTTAAAGTTACTATGACGCAAACAACGAGAAGTTTCTGGTTTCACATTGTATTGTGAGAAAATGTAATTATTTAAAGTAGATAATTTGCATATTCAAAAACTAGATGGTAAAGATTGCGATTAGTATAAATCTAAACGTAATATTTTGCTTGTACAACATATTTTTTGTAATAAAATTTTAGATTATTTTTTTAAATTAGAAAGCAACACTTGATTAAATTATCCTAAGAATAATTAAATTGAAATTATTGTGAATAATTCATTTATGTTAAATTACTTATGTCTTAAGACGTTTCATAAAAAATAATATAAGTGTGTTAGCTATTGAAGCAATAACATGTGAAACTGCATAAATCACATGCGTATATAGGTTTTGTGCAACGGTTAATTTAAATTTCATTAATGAAAAAAATTATTTCTATGAATATATTTTCCCATCGTGAAAATTTATTTTATACGCATTATAATGTTTAGAATAATTTCAATTACTGTTATTGAATTTTAAATTTGATTTCTTTTATCATAAAAACTCTGTTTTTCCTTTTTAACTTGATGTTCAGGATAAAAATGTATTACATAAGCTACCAGATTTGTAATTACTCTCAATCAACAACGCGCGTTTGGTGATAAACTAATTAACTAGCCACGAAGTATATCTATCTTTCGGTACCCAGATTTATATAATTTAATCATGACGCAACTATCCTACGCTGGCCGAAAACCAAAATAAATCAGCAAGTCCAAATAAATACATTTAAATCCACACACTACACCAATAAACTAAACATAAAGTTTTTCAGTACAACTCTAACTAAGCATTCAAAGTTTACATAATCAGCGGTAAACCCAAGTCACCACTTTACGAGAAACCAACTCCGCGTAAAACATCAAATTTCCATTTTAAAAGTCCCAACAAAAAAGCCAGCGTCCATTCCCTTTTATTACACCCCGGCAAACATTCTCTCACTCTCTCCTCTCATTTCAAGCTTCAGCAGCTCACAGCTTGACATTACCACACCGCATATATATTCCTCCTCCTTCTACTCATTCCGCATACGATTTCAAATGCAAAATCCGCTCGCTCGTCAATCCTAAACAAATCACCGGCTCTGCACCTGAACAAGGTAATAATAAAAAATCCAGCGCGTTGTCCCTTTCGCAAGAGTCGCGCACGGCCTCACAACGAGAAAATCACGTCTGTCGCCTACATTCGTAAAAAGCGCCGTTTAAAATTACGATATTATTCAGCGCGTGTGCGTCTGTATCGCCTTGACTGCGCGCTCGCTCGGGAAAGTGAAAGGTTTTTCTCGCACGTGCGCGCCGAGAACGCACTTTTGCGTGTCCTTTTTATTATTTTATTTACCTTGCGCGTACACGTATATGTACTTACATAGGCGTGTGTGTGTATATATATAAGCGTCCCGTTATCTTGCGAGGCGCGCGAACGCGAGAGAAAAAAAAACCGCGACGGGGG
>JAPYZA010001932.1:0-20100 GCA_030522685.1 Eupelmus azureus
ATTATTGAATTGTTGGTATATTGTTTAAAAATATGTTTGAGGAAAGTAGGTGTCTGTATTATTATACTTTTGTATAGAATTTGATCTTAAATTTAGCAAGGAGGATTCTATAAATACCCATTCCTCATTATAAATATCTCGAAATCTACATTTCACAGCACGAGAAAGTCGAGAATTTTTGTACAATAAAAGAACTAGCCAATATTAAACCACACAATAAATTTGTCAAATTTAATCCTCTTAACCCAAAGACTAATCCAAGCTGACGCCATTAATAAATCGAATAAAGTCATTAACTCCGTTCACTCAAATACCCAGCATCGAGAGAAAAATATGGAAAAAAAAGGCTTATATCCTCCAGTCGCGTATAGCCGAATCGATAAAATCTATTTTCCCAAAGCAAGAGGAGCAGCGCGCGTATAGAAACGTTATTATTCATGAGTCGAAAAGCGTAGCATCAGATATGCGAGTAGCTGGCGGACGCGTTTTCACTTTGACGTTTTTCTCCGTGTTTACGCTCCGCCGGGGATCAGAGCTGGATCAGCCGATGCGCATAAGAACGCGGATAAGTTGTATACGCCAGCTGAAATCTACGGCGCTAAACGCGTTTTTGGAATTGCGAGCGGAGCTTAAAAGCTGGATGGGAGCTTGCGCAGAGTTGCGAGGCAGAGAGCTGGCTTTAGACGTGGCTTTATGCTTTATATATACGTGTGTGTATTGATGGGTAATATATTCTGCAATAATCCCCCTTAATTAATATACGGACGAGGGGCTAATAGAGGCTGAGTGGTCGCGCGTAATCGACAGGAGGACCACCACAGGCCGTGAAATATCGCTGATTGAAAACGCGCAGCTGGCCTGTGTGTGAAAATGTGAGATAGCTGGTCGCGCGGACAAAAATAGCTAATACTTGCACCACGACGACTGATCACGTACGCAAACTGGTCAAGTTGTAATTTACTTTTTTTTTCTTTTATCGTAGCAGAGGTATTATTGCATGAAAGGATGTATAATAATGTGCACTTTTTTAATCAAGTTCAAATAGATATTTTGGCTTTATTATTTTATTTTGAAAAAAAGCGAATATAGTTGTATGGACTTTGTGTTTTATATAGAACATTGATATTTCGATTCTTTTTAAAAATACGATTCTCGTTTTGATTTTTTGCAATACGAGCGATGCCGGACGTTACAAAAGATAAATATAAATTTCACAGTAAAAAATTAAAAATCAAATTGCTCAAATTGAAAAGCAAGCGTTGATACATTCCCCCAGAATAGATTCAATTTCATTAAAGAGAAATCACATACACTTTAAAAACTTTTACATAATCACCCACTCAATCACATCAAATCGTGCCAAAGATTTCAAAATCCGATCTAGAGTAAATAAGCTCCGAAAGTCATAAACAACTTTCCAACCTGTTTACCGCGCTCCCGGCCACATTTTCAAGATCGAGCCTCTAATCCAAACATCCTCCACTCACCGAACAAAACAACTCTCGTCACGTCCGCAGCGTCTCTAAAACCAACCATCCCCGCCAAAAATCGAACTCGCCCATTCCCGAGCCACACCTTCATTAACCAAATCGCTAATGCAAAGGCGCGAACGCGTCTCTGAGGAAGCGGCCGCGGCATAACGTCGAGGTCGCAATCTACGTCGCCGGAAGTGGCTCCGTACGTGAGAGCACGCGGCCTTCTTCGGGGACGATAGCCGCTAGCTGCGATAGCAGACGGAGAATCTCGGTACGAATGCGTTTTGGGGGATGCTGCCGCTGGACAAGGGTCTGACTGGGGCATCCTTGGAATGTGTGTGTGTGGGTGGCTGGGCTGGATCGTGCGAGGAGGGACGCGTACGCGGTGATTTAGGGCAGGCTCCCCCCAAGTTAGATGGACTTTCTTCTCGCTCTTCGGGGATTCGCATTACTTTTCTTTCTTTGCCGGGCTTAAGATTAGCTTTGAAATGGGATTTCGGCGCTGGAATGAAGATCCGCAATGATTTTTAAGGGTCCGGTGATTTTTAAGGGTCGGTGATGCGGATAATCGATTCGTTGATAAGAGGTAGTTGACAGATCAAAGATTACAAATAGGGCAAGTTTTAGTTTGAGTGTTTGTTTTGAAAATTTGAAAAAGTGCACTATGAAGTTGTTTTGCTCAAAGTTTGATTTTTATCGCTAAAAATAAGTAGTTTTAGACTGTTTTTGCTCGTCTAGCGGAATAAAATTTAGTATCAGAAAAGTTAATGGCAGTTGAAAGTTTTTATAATGAAAGTTTTTATAGCGAATGAATTTATATGCACTAACTACAGCGAAAATAATTCTTAGTTTTCATAAAAAATTACATTACGTTACTTTATATCTAAAACAGGAAATATAAGTAAAATCCTATAGAATCGTAATTTTTAAATATTTAATTTGAATATTTTATACGAGTTAAATTGCACTCTCCTTAAAAATGGACTTTCTGTTATCTTAATGCACTTTTACTTTAAAAGAACATTTCTATTCCAGTGAACAAGAAATAATGATAACGCGCCACTCCTTAACAACTTGTGCACTTTAAAATAATTTTTATCCCGCACTAAGCCGTTATCAACTTTTACAAAAGTCAAATGATTAATAATTTATCCGCGTATATTTAATTAACTTCAACAAACCAGAAAACTTCGAGAATCACATAATTTCCAACGAGCCGATTTTCCGCTCATCCGCTACATCACCCATCTCTCCAACATCAACTTTAAAACGCTGGATTAAAAGTCCGATTGCGCATATACCCAGGTCAGAAAACGCTCGGCAAACTCCGCCGCTAGTTAGACAACGCGATATGCGCGCCGGATTTTTCCTACCCCCCCGCGGATATGCGAAAGCTCTCGAGTGTGCAGTGTACAGTTGGGCGCAAGAATCCGAGGATGCAGGCGCAGCAGCAGCGGCGGCTGCAGCCCTCAACTCTCGGCGTCAGTTGCGCGGCAAGGCTGGCTTCGGGGTGGGTGTGTAAGCGCTTAGTTGGCAAAGTTGCTCGTGCACAGCCGCGCCGCAGCAACTTCCTTTATTTTCGGAAAATAAGGCGGATTCACATACCGTGCGTCGGAATTATTTACGCGGGCGCGCCTATTTTCGATACGTTGTTACTACGTGACGTTTAGCAGGAAAACTTGACGTCGGAGAATAATATGTTTGGATGTTGGACGCCACGTAGCTGGTTCATTGAGTCGGATTTTTATTTGGGTATGAGGAGGCGAACTAATTTGTTTGCCACGCCCGCGTGTTTTTTTTTCTTGTTTCGTGCGGAAAAGAGAGAGAGAGAGACACGGTTGGAGTCTCCGACTCAAGAGCTAAAATTAGTTTTCGAGATGATTTTATGAGTGGTTCGTTGCTCGAGCAAGGTTTGTGTGTACGGCGCTAGCTGGAAGAACAATAACGCGATTCGTTAGCCGCTTTTAATAAAAATATTTTCCTCCAATTGAAGTCGCGTTAATGAAAGAAAATAACAGCCCTCGATGTTTTTCATCGTTATGAAGCCTTTACTTTTCTCGTTAGTCTAGCCTTTTCAATTGTTTACTACCAAAGTTTTATTAGAATGAAGTTTTACATTTTACAAATACTTGCAGCAATGTTTACGTTGGATTCACGTATTTTATTCACTAGTTTATTCGCCAGATACATATAAACAAGTTTTGGGTGAATCCCCAATTGATGAAAATAAAATCCGCAACAGGAAATAATAATTTTAGAATTCGTAAAAGTTTTAATGGAAATTTCATTCAATAGAAATTGAATCAAAGGGAGGTTAGTCAGACGGCTTTTTTTTTGTCACCAAGCATCTTTTTTCGGATGGTGCACTCTAAATTTAGTCCAATCCCGAGCGAAGTGTATCCCAAGTTTTATTAATACCCCGGAATCTCCGAGTAATCTTTTTGTTTTCATTCCGATGTCTTTAGCATGACTGTTCCGGCCATCATGTGACGTATCCACTACCTTCACAAGTGTTTAAAAGAAAGCACGTGAATCTATCGATATAAAAAGAATATTTAAAGTGAATAATTTCGTGATAAGGATAAGCGCAATTTATATTCAATTTAACAGTTTATTAGCGGACCTTTCAATTTTACTTGATTGAAAATAATGTAATGAATAATATTGATTTTATCTGAATATTAAATTTCACCTTTAATTCCGTGAATTCAAACTAGCTAGAGAGATATCATCTTACGCGTTTTGGATAGTTATAATTAAATTTATATGAAAGTAAAATTTTCTCGAATGAGACTGACTCACGTCGCACAATAAAGCCAGACGAAATTTCCGTTTTCCGTTGTCATAAAAATGAATAAGTTTTTCACGAAAAGTTTCGTTCGGCAAAACAAGACAGGAATATGTTATGATACCTTACAATTCCGAAAATGAGATTTTCAGAAACTTTCCTGCTCACTCCATTCTTGTATATAGGTGCGCTTGCGCGACTCGAGGCATAACTCGAAAACGGATTGAAATATCGATTCGAATTTTCGCATGCAAATGTGCATCATAAAGACTGAAATCGCTTCGCATCTGGATATAGAGCGAGAGCTTACATTTTGCAAATTTTTGGATGACTGCACGATATTCGCGCTGCAATGCGTAGAGCGTCGTTATTATCGCGCATAAATCTTACAGAACCGATAGCCTCGCGACTTCTCGCCACCCAAAATCAACCGCGACTTCAAACATTTAACCAAAAAAGCGTGACAAATATGCGAACGCATACCTCCGCTCCAGAGATCAAAGACTCGATGTTCCCAAAACAGAAAAAAAAGCTCTGGCGCCCTGAAAGCCGCGAGCTTTCTACGTCGCCATACGTTCAGGAGCAATACGCAAGCCTCCATATCCTCGAGCTTTCGGCAGTAAGAAAATCTGACGTCTAGTTAACAATTTGCGTACAAAGCCCCCCCTACAGCTGCACATACACTTCCGTCGTATACATGCGTATACGCTCTTGCTCTGCTCTCCCGTGCAAGCGCTGAATTACCGCCGACGGATCGTTAGTCACTGCCTCGTGTTTACATACGCTCGCTCTCACGCGTATGTGAATACGCACACCCACACCCAGAAGCCAGCTCGCTAACACAGAAGCTGGCAACGCAGCGATACGACAATGGATTCGCGAAAATATATATATCCGCGACAATGACGCCGCAGACGCGCGCGCATTGAGATTCCTAAATCGCATTACGCACAGAAGCGTCGACGCTAGTTGGCTAATTACTCACCCGACGACCTTTCCCGCTGTAAACGAGGTGTTGCCGATAGCGGCTCGAAGCTTCGCGGATGTTGTTTGCTTTTTATTCGGCTTGGCTTTCGTAATTATTTGAGGCTGCGGTCAACGACGCAGGCAGCCTCGCAGACTCGTTTAATTAATCATGCGCTCGAGCTTTTTTCTTTATTGTTTCGCTGGTTATCAAGCAGCCGTGTTGCACTTTTTGGCCGGGGAGATGGGAAGAGTTGTGTGTTTTAACGTTTTATCGATAAGTCGTGATGTAAGGAATTTATTTTACGCGCGAGTTAGGGATGAATCGCGTTTTGCAAGAGATAATTGAATTTCTTTTTAGTCATGTAAGAGTCTTGTAAGTTATTATATAAGTATATATTTAAAATGAAGCTTAAATAGATTAAAGATAATAGCCGTCAATCTAAAATCGATATATCTCTATATGAGAGCTTTATAGAGAGAGAAGCTTTTATAAAGCCGAATTTTATATTTGATCATATGTCCGCAGCTCTAAAAATCCACCCGTGATCGAATTAAGCTTTTAAAAGAATTGCGCACCCCACAGGCTTTTTTGCCCCCCGTTCATTAATATTCACTTTTTGGGACGTCCGCGTGGACTCCTCTAAAGCCGAAACAAATTAATACAGCTTTCTTTTTCAGAGGCTAGCCGCGCAAGCGCTAAGCGCATATTGTGATCTGACGAAGGTTTTTTTAATTACGAGCCATTTATCAATATTTGCGCGCGCGCGCTCAGCCAGGTAAATACACGGCAAAAACTTATAGTGCCTTTTATGAAATATGACGGATTATCAAAAAGCGATTTCTCTTAATTAAAAATCAGGCATTTTCATTAAAAGGCACTTAAAAATTCTCGCGCCGCGCCGTAAATTTCCGATAAATATTAACTCGACGAAAATTCGGCTGCGAGCGCTGAGTGCGGCGCGCTCGTAAAAAAGGAATTTCAATTTGCGCTCGTTACATGACCGCGCCGCTCCTTTCAAAAGAGACACTTGCCGCATTACGCGCCTCAGACATTGGTTAATGAGTCATCCTTTCAACTGCGCATATTGCCAATATAATGAATCGCCGGGAGAGCGAGATGGAAAATAAACAAGAGGCCGATTATACAAGTTGATACTGCAGTTCCGCTTTTTGCGAAGAAATGCAGCAGTCCAAGATACGTCAACAAAGAACAAGGACTTTGTACCGGTTTGACAAAACAAAAGATATTGAATAACCGATAAAAGCGGCGCGATTGCGCGCCGCGACTGATTTCGCGTTTTTACAAGCGCGAGAGAATTTTTCCTTTTTCTTTCTTTTTTTCCCACGGGAGCGAGAAAGAGAAAGGAGTATTTTAAAAATTCTCTCGCCCGCAAGGTTAACCCTCCTTAATCATTTACGCGCTCTTTCTCGCTCCGGGCTCTGTCTCTTTTCCTTCGAGACAAAAGGTCCACTTTCTTACGAGCGTAGCCCAAATAGAATTCACCCCACGCGAGTAAATTTACAGCATCCCCCGCGGAATCATCTCCTCAGAAAGATATATCCCAATGAAGCAGCCTCCGCGCCGTCTAGTCGCGTGGGCGTTAAGGAATCTCGCTCGCATACTTCTTTTTGCGAGCGCGCGCAAAAAAAAAGATCGATAGAGATCAAAAACATCCCTTGAGAAAAATGGCCTTATCTCGAGCTCCCGTTCCGTCTTTCCCTCTCGTTTTTATCATTTTCTTTGAAGAAGGACGAGGATATGGGTACATATGGAATGGCATATGGAATAGTTCTGCGTAGTGACAAGCGAGCGATTTCTCTGATTTTCTGGGTGCAAAAATCACGAGCAAAACATCTATTTTTGTACGCCGTAATTAGATTTATTTGGGTTCATTAAATTTCTTAAAATAAAGGTTTATGTCGGATGCAGCGGGTTATTATTACTGCAGGCACCTATTAATAGCTGCGAAAGACTATTGATGTTGCGAAATAAAATGTTGTTGATTTATTCCATTGGATCATTAAATTACAATGCTAGTATTCTACAAAAAAATTAATTTGTTTTCACGCACTTAAAAGATTTTTTGCACATTAAATTATCGAAATTGATTTCTGCGACACTTTCTCGAAATAAACGATAAAATGAAATTCTCGCAATTAATCTCCTCCATAGGCCTTGGCGATATCATAAAAGCTATTTCAAAGGTATTTACCGGATTCAATAGGAACCCTCCAACGATTCTTAAATTAAATCTCGTAATATCATCTTTCATTTTCTTTTATAAAGCTTTCCTCGAGAGACACTCGTCGCGCGGCTATTAATTTTTTTCTCATCAAGGTCAATATATTTTTTTCGAACTTTCTAGAAATGCCACGGAAATAGCTTTTACCTTCACCCAGCAAGGTCTATGCGGATTAGAACTGCGGGTGGCTGGTTTCGTAAGAGCTTTTATCAGAAACCGTAAACCAGCCGCTCGCAAGTCAAAACAACGTGGCGCGGAAAAACCTATTTTTCAACCTTCACCAAAATAAAAAAATAAAAAAATTAAACACAAAGAAATTGCCCAGCTCGTCACAACACACCTAATCTACCCAGTATAAACATCACAGACAAAACTGCATACATACCTCTCTCAACACAAAACTCTCTATCCGTCCACTCGGGCCGAAAACCGTTCTCCTCTCTCACAAGATCCTCGTTAAAACTGTCCGCTCGACCGCTCGCTCAGACAGGTTGCGCTCTTTCCGTCTCCCTCGAAAAACGTATATACCACACAGGTCCCTCTTGCCGCAAAAAAACCACGGAGAAAGCAGAGAGTCTCGCGACTGTACGACCGGCTTCGAGCGCGTCCGGCACGCTAATAGCGAGTCTGCCGCGCGCGCCGAGCAAGCGAACTTGCCGAGCGCGCGCAGCGCCGGAGGAGAGAGAAGAGAGAGAGAGAGAGAGAGAGAGAGGTAGAGTACGCCCCCGATAGCGCGGAAAACGAGCGGTCGATTCCGCTCGAGCCGGCGGCCCATTGGTACACGGGTAACCGCGGCGCACGAGCCGCGTGGCTGCCGGGGCTATAGACACCTTCGCAAAAGCCCGGCTTCGCCTGAATTTCTCATGCACTCTTAGGTATTCTTAGGAGCTCTTTGACGTACGTGCGAGCTATTGAACTGAGTTCTGACGCGGCGATTGACATTAATAATAAGCTGGGTGTTAAATTTTAAAGCGTTTTTTTGAGTAAATAAATTTTAATTAGACGTATGCCGATTGGTTTGAATTATTTATACAGCTTTTAAAAACGCGTATCGTTTAATGTATATTCATGCGTGTTAATCGTTGACTAGGAAATTTTTATCAGGGATAGCGCTCAAAGACAAATAGCGAAGAGATCTACGAGTGGATTCCCTATATGCGCGGTCATTCGCCTACGAGCTATATACATTATAATCGACAACTTCTCATCGGCTTTTCCTACTATCTGCTTTTCCTTTTCTTTTCTCTCCGCCTTTCACCAACTTCGCCGTTCATTTTTGTTTCTCTCTTTCGCGGTGTATTTTTGCACGTACCTAGAGTTGTAAGAGCGTGATTGATTGCACTTTTATTTCAGCTCGAGATGAAGCCAGGGCGCCAAAGTTTAATTGAGAAAAGTGTCGCTGAGTGCTTTTTACTGTTTTTCGGCCGGAGCCTACTTTATTATGTTCTTATCAAGTTGATGTGTTTGTTATAAAAATAAGGTCGAGTATTTAGCGCAGAGATGGTACAGCTCTCTTCACGATATCATTAGAAGTTTGATAATAGTTGATCGATTGAAGTGATAGAGATAAAAAATTTTACGGTGGGGTCCACTTTTAACGAAATTGACGTTTTGATAACTTCAATTTTACTATTAACCTGTCGCGAAAGCTTTTCCAGCAATGAACGGTAATATGAAATAACGAATGAAACGGTCGGCGCGCTTTACACGGTTATAAGTAAATTTTCCACTGACGGTGCACGTAGTATAAAGCCTCGCTAATTAGCAAATCATAGTATTAAAAAATATGATGCCGATGGTCGACCCTTTTAACTAATGAAAAAACTAAAATGTCGGATTAAAGCTTATGAATGTTCATGGCAAGAACCTATATATGTACTTTCCAAATGTACATCCGACCAGGTTCGGTCATTTTCTACTGTAGCGTGTATTCTCATGCAACTTGAACTACTGGAACATTTTAATACCTTTGGTTCGAGCATTTGAAATTTAAATTTATCCCGTCATGTTGTGCAGCTTTAGTTGGTACACTATATTTATATTTATAATTAAGGTTAAAAACATATGTAAAATAAAATAATAATAATTACATTGTGACTCTGTAATGAAACAGAAATTATATCCGAAATACGTCATATTAATAACAATAACAACAGTTTTTACAGCAACAAACTCGCTCTATACGTTGGGTCCACGTTTATTCAGACACGCAAAATATCGCTAAAAACCTCCAGCAATTATATAATTAACTCTCCCAATCACATTAAACGACAAAAAAAAGTCCCATCCGTATTCACGCGTCACGCATATACAGATAAAAGCGCTCTCGATCTGGCACTCAAAAAGCCAAACAAAGCCAGCGCACGCGTGTGGCGAGCGCTTTTATTTTTACAATAAAAACTTTTTCGTTATCGCTCGCCGCGGATAAGTAGTTCAAGATAAGTGCGTGTAGTGCACGAGCTGGATTGTGAAATGTGCGCGCCGAGAGAGAGAGAGAGAAAAAGAGCCGGGGACGAGCCCCCACAAGCTCTTGCGCGCCTCGCCGATTGGCCGAGTCAGATTTCTCCTATAAAAGGTCGTTGACGTAATTTCGCGCTCGTGAGCGAGCTTGCGTAGCGTCGCGTTAACCGACGCCTATAAACCAGACTATTTTTTCCCGACGACCGATCTTATTTATAGAGGGGAATTCGTAATGATTGAAACGATCTTGTTGATTGGGAAACGTTAAAATACGTGATATCGGATCGACGATGGTGTCGTGCTACTATTGATGTCACGTGAATAATTCGGATGGAAAAATATTTTCATTGTCTTTATTCGGCGGAGATGTATAAAATCGAAAATTCCTGGCGCGGAATCGATAAGGCAATCAATTTGCCAGGAAAAGCAAGCGATAGCAAATGTGGAGCAGCGTCTTTTGTTCTCCGGGCAGGGGGGCGGGATGAGAAGATATCCCCGGCGAAAATGTCTGTATATCGCTCTTCCATCGCATCCAAAAGCCACTTACAATGGGAAGTTGGTGTAGAGCCAGATCGGTATTACAGTCCGAGATACGGCGCACTTTTTACTTAATTGTTCGCCGCGGAGCGGGCGGGGAGAAAAGATTAATCGCGCGCAAAGTTGCTTCGTTCAAAATAAATCAATTGCAAGTGCGCGCCGTATGAACACGTTCGCAGGAATTCCAGCAGTTCAACTGCGAGGCCGATAACGCGCACAGACACACAAGCTGGCGCGCTAGCCGAGAGAGAGAGAGAGAAAGCATGTTAATCGATTTCTCCCTGCGCCGCCGATATTGAGTTTGCCATTGTACGAAGGGAAATGGCCGGACTCGATTGGGTAATAATCTCGATTGATGATTACAATACCTCCTTTATGGGATTCCGATATATAACGCACTCGAGAGTTCGGAGTTGCCGTCGCTTTGGCAGTCCTCCCTTTCCCTCTGGCAAAAAAAAGTAATGGTCTGTAATAACAATTTCAAGGGAAATTCTGGAATTAAGAGGGGCAGAACTTTGCCGAGTTCATTCGGCTTGCCTTCGTTTTTTTCGTGATGCGACTGATAATGCCTGTTTAGATACACCATCCGTATTGTTTCCGCAGGGTGCGCGCGCTATTGACAGCGCACAGTCTTGTTTGCTGATCTTTCAACGCGTGTACACACGGCCAGTCTGTATCATCGAGATAACTCTAAAAGGTTCACGCAAATACTTGCTCCGATGAGCAAGCGTAAATAAAGCATCACGGCTTTAATCTGATTAATGATTTATAAGCAAACACGAACAAAGAATCCGGCATTATCCGCTGATTTTATTCCGCGCGTTCAAGTGGACAAATGAAATTATCGCATCGCGGCCTCGGCAAATAAATGAAATTGAACCTCTCGCATTAGCCGAGTTCCATACGCTATTAACGAGCGTCAAACAAAAGCAATCCACCTATCGCAGAAGCAAAGAGAGCCGTGCCATAGGCCGCGAGTTCGGAACTGCGCCGGGCAAACACAGGAAAATGAAATACAAATAATGAACGTCGAAAAGCGCGCATATACATTTTCCACGGCCTTAGTACATGCACAGGTGCGTCGTCCGAAGTGCGCGCCTTGGCGACTGCTGCTCGCCGCACGCGGCAACATTGTTTGAAGACACTCTGCGCGGAAGAACGTAAAGCCGTGTTTACGAGGGCGATGCGAAAATTTTAATAGCCCATAACTCTTGCAGCTCGCAGGAGCGCCGCCTGATATGTATAGTTATTCGCTCTCCGCTGCCGAAAATTCGGTAAATTGTCAGGAGATCATTGCGCTGTCGAAGCGTTTTTTTTTTCTCGATAAAAGTTGTCTTAACGATGCCCCGTCGATGGAGAGTTTATGAACTGTGCGATCGTTGGGATTTTTTGAATCCCGATGATCAAAGCAGTATTGAAGCAGAGTTATTATATTTTCACGTGGAGAGCGGCAACGTGACTTAGGAGGAAAGACTTTATTTTAAGATATTTGCTCGATGAAAACGCAGCTCGAATTGGATATGCCACAAAGTAACGAATGTCCTTGACTAAAAATTGTCGGGTTCAGGCGATTGGACAAGTGATATAACCTCTTTTGGAATTATCTGAATGTCAAGATAAGACAGAAGATACGGATTGTTTCGAGAAATGGCTTTATTAATAATTAGCGCTATTGATAAGCGTGTCAATGATTTTTAAAAATCTTGTTTATTTGGGTTCTAAGTACAAGTTGTGAGGCTTTGCAAAATAACAAGTAGACACATAGCTTAATTTAGCTATGAAAAGGTTAAGATGTTTGTTTTGAAGAACTTGTCTCGTGTGCGTTATTTTTAAAATCATGCAATATTTTGAATCACAAATTATGAATAGCAAGTTCTATCCTAAATTACAACCGTGATGTTTGAAGATTTATTATTACTGTTCCAAAAAGCTTGAACGAATCAAGCTAAAATCATTCCAATTCACCTACCGGCATATCCAATCTCGTGGCCAATATAAACAGCAGGGAGCCTAATTCTAACCTATATGAAATAATCAGAGCACCGCTTCAACAACACAGCATTAGATTAATGTACCTGTGTCAGCGTGCCAAATCACTTGGCTACTACACACAGGATTCGTTTTCCAACTGGCTGCATCATGCGCTCAAAACCCGAGAAAATCAAAGCCATCACGAATAACGAAAATTGCAATTTCCAAAATTGCATTCCACAATCGAGCACCACAGAGACGCGTGCATGCACATACGCACCTAGTTACGACGGTAACGTCGCGATCTCTCCAAATACAATTTACTGGAGATCTAACGTCGTGCGCACAGCGAGTGTACACAGCGAGGCTAAATAAGTGACGAGAACGCGTCAGGTTGCTGAAAACTTGACGATGCACCGCGCGGCGCTGGTACTAAATTACATAAATTGAATAACGAACCAATTACAACGAGCGCGCGCCATTAGGCGCACGTGTCTCGGCGAACCTGCTACTGTCGTGCACGTAGGAGCTGGCTGTGCACGCACACACACACACGAACAGGTTGGCTACGTGCACGTGCGGGGTTCATAGATTTTCGGAGAAGATAGTTACGTTTTACGGGTTTGAAAATTTGATGGCATGCTCGATATCGGGTAAATTATGTAACGGGGCATTGTAAATTCGTGAAAAGTAACTGGATCTACTGTAGTTTATGAATATTGCGATTGTAACATACGCACGCAATTGTTGTTACTGAAACGTTCGAATTGTTATTATCATTATTATTGTTATTGTTATTATTATGATTAGATTATTTTTATTGACGATAGGAAAGAAAACAATCAATACAACAATAATACTTGAAAACTGGTTGGGTATTGGTATATGAATATCATTCTGTAAAATGTTAATGCGTTTCAAATTTTGTTTAAATTTTAACGATTACCAACTTGGTATTTAAAAACCGGAAATGCTTACGGAATACTTTATTATAAGTTTTGTGTACTTTCAAAACCAATAATTTTTAAGTCGTAAAGTAAGAAAATAGCATTCATGTAAATGAGCGCAAACTCGCTGTGTGCAATAAATGAAAAGACAATTCATTTTCGTCGAGACTTGTACACACGTAGCCGTAGCGCAGCCGTTTTCGAGCACTTTAAAATTAAACGCTCTAACGAGAGACTTCACGTAAAGTTTGCCGGTAAACGCGCGCGCTCGCCCAAGTACAAAATCCAAAATCGTTTTCCGTCGGCTTTTAATTACAAAACGGCCGGCACGCGCGCGTCCACCTACACACACACAAGCTCCGCTCGTTACGTAATTCACGCTTTTTCCGTTGTGTTTTTCTTTCCACCCGGCTCGCCCGTAAGAGAGTATTCTCCTGAATAATTTATGCAAAAATAAGGGGAAAAAAAGTAGGCACGAAGAGCCGCCCTCCGCCATTAAGGTACAAAATTTCCCGGCCGCTCGCGCTGGAGCTTTTAAAAATACGTCTGTTTATACACAAACGCGGCAGATTAATATTTTAATATTTTTTCGCGTGCAAGCACAGCTCGGGGACGAGCGCAAAATTGCACGGGACATTTACTACCGCTACTTCGCGAGACTTGAAGAAAGAGAGCGAAGCAACGAGAGAGGGAGAAGGCAAGTGTATATACAGTCCCGCGGGCGTATATCATTGCCTTCGAGCACACGATAAGACTTGATACTCCGGGAATTGTACGGGCTTCTTCTGGTTCGCCGCCAGAGATAAGAAGTCCCTCTCTCTCTCTCTGCTTCTCTCTCTTGCCCTATTCCCCTCTTCCTTCGTGCACGCCTCTTTAACTTCTTCTAGTGTATCTCATTGCGGAAATCTCGCGCTGTTTATACCGCGCCCCGGATAAAACTGCAAAAACCTGCCTCGGCCAACTTGCAGCGTGCTTTTCGGGCTTGATAAATGCAATCGCTATCGTTCGCCCCTCCGATCCTCTCGTTGCGATCGCGCGCCTAATTATCGATTCGTCGCTGACCTCGTAAAATTAATTAATTCGAGTTCGGCGAAGGCTGGCGCGCGCTCGTGCATGCAGCGCTGCGCCCAAAGCGGCAGCCTTGACATTGTCGACGCGCGAAAAGTGAGGATCGATTGCAAGAGCCGTGTGTGTCAACTGCCTCGGTTGCCGGTGGCATAAAGAGCTCTTTGATTAACGATCTCGTGCGGCAGTCTTGATTGCTGATGAGTCAGGGCCGAGCTGTACTATTCCAGATTGCGGTTCCTCGAAATTTCTAGCAATACAACAGGCAGGAATGATAAGAGTGGCATGCGAAATATACGCACAGCTGTTGATTAAACGCTATCGGGTGGAGATCATCTATGAATGATTCGCGATTCTGCGTAAAGTACTTTGTTTTAAAGTATAGAAAGCCGAATTCTCTAGATTTTTTGGATCGTTTTAACTTCAGTAAAAGTAGCTGTAGAGCGCGAATCACGTGGAGCGTAATAAACGGAATCGGAGTGACACGAGTAGAAGTAGCGTAATTCCGGTAATTAGAAAATATAAGAAAACGTCGCAGAAGGCGTGCGGCTCTCGCAACGGCGAGGAGAGAAGGAGAAAAACAAACAAGAGACAGAGTCGAGAAAAAGAGAAAAGAGCTTAATGGGATAAACGTATAGAGGAGCAGTTGGTGCCACTTGCGGCCAGTTGACCCGACCGCCGGATCGCATTGACCCGACCAAGATTCTCTCACAGCCTTTAGCCGCCGACGACGACGGCGCGTCTCTCCCCCCTCCCCCTCTGAACGCCCGGTCTATTTCTATAAAGCAGATCCGAACCGAAATTGCAAACCACTTTCCAAACTCACTTACGTAACACGTGCATGCCCGCAGTTTCCTAATCCGACGTAGCTGAAGACGGCAGCGTAATTACTTCATTGATACGCGCAGGTGGTCGGTTAAATTTTCCAGACTTCAGGCGGATACTGTATTGTCAATCTCCGCCGAGCGATTTTACTGATAATGTTGGTGTTGTGTTATTCTGTGAAATGGTTTAGATTTTGAAAGATCAAGTTCAATCTTATACTTTGAATAATGATGGTAGTCTAATAAATCAAAAAGCTACTGTAGAATTGAATTTTTTAAATTAAAAACGTGGCATAATTCAAAATGGCATATTTGAAAATATTACATGTTTGATTTTTTTAATAGGATTTTCTTAAAAGTGATACATTTATAACCCAAAAAATACGCTCCCATCTTCAGTTAATCCTTGTTTAATAACTATATTTTCTAATATTTATACAAATATACGGAATTCATTTATGTATGACTCACCCCCACCTTTTCCCCGGCACATCCACACTCCATAATATTTCGAACATTTTTTTTAACAATTTTAACAATTAATTTTGAGGTTCAATTTTTTCAACAATTACAATAACTATTTTCAAGGCTTGATTATAATAAAAAAAGAACTTATAATTCTAACATGAAGGCCCAAACATTAATTTAAAATAAGTTACAAACTTATTGAATGTAAATTATTAATTAACAAGCATGTTATAAATCTGATTACTAAATTACATAGGAGAAATTTTTATAAATAAAAAATTTTTCACCGAAATTATGAATTTAATTTTTTATAAATAAATATGATAAGTCGCATTATCGATGTACTAAATTGTAGGTAACCGAGGATTTAAACAAAATAATTGAGTATATTATCGTTGCACTTGACTTTACACGTATTACCCTGATTATTTTTATCTTTCCGACAACAATGCAACGCAGCTGAAGTATTTATTAAGATTTATCTAACATTTATTTATTTAACATTGTAAATCAATTATTAAATTTAACATGATAAATATACGGATAATGTGATTAAAATGCATATGGTATATAAAAATATTTAAAAATTGTCAAAATTATAGTCTGATAAATACTATAATAAAATACAGAATCGTGACAAGTTGCAGTACTACTGCAGCTCTTGAAAATGAAGCTGCAGATATAAAAAAGGAAGTTGCACAACATCAATAGATTACGTCAATTATTTCGTCATCGAATTATATCTCTGATGCATACGAATAATGGAATTTGACGTGTACAATAAGTTCAGAAATATATAGATGAATAAAACTTTTAAATATCATAAGAGTTCGATACAATTTGCATTAGATTAATAATCGTGAGTCAGTATATTCATATTTTGCCTTTAAGAATGCTCTATACCCCGAGCGAAACTCCGAGTAGCTAATGAGAGCGCAGTATTATGTGCACATTTTTCTCTACAAAATACGTGTTTATTTTACATCAGATTGACCCAAAAATAATTCTATCGGGAAGCTGAAATATTTCTACAAGTGGGAAAACTCAGACATTCACAGTATTAGTTTTGTAAATATAAAAAAATAAACAATGAAAGTCCGACGGCGCATGGTCGTCTGCTCGGAGAGCTCGATAGTTGCGTGTTGCAGCCACAGTCAGCGGCACCTCTAAGCAGACGACCATGCGCCGTCGGACTTTCTTTGTTTATTTTTTCATATTTACAAAACTAATACTGTGAATGTCTGAGTTTTCCCACATGTAGAAATATTCCAGCTTCCCGATAGAATTATTTTTGGGTCAATCTGATATAAAATAAAAACGTATTTTGTAGAGAAAAATGTGCACCTAATGCTGCGCTCTCATTGGCTACTCGGAGTTTCGCTCGGGGTATGGAGCACTCTTAATATTCCGTATACTTCTCAAATAATTTACTTTTATTAATTTTTTTGTATCCTCTTTCACTCTCGGCGACCCGTATCATGTTAGACAATGGAAAACGGCCAAGCATACATTTTTAAAGAATTATTCACTAAACAATGCACTGGTATATTTATGGGATGAATCGCCATGGTGTGCAAAACCGTGAAAAGAGCTGAATTTCAAGCGTATGGAAATTATAGAAAAAAGGAAAAAAATTTTAATGATATCATTTTATCTTTACTTACCTTACTGCACTTTGGTTAAGAACATCACTTTATTTAACGCAATTGCAATTAAATTGCATAGTAAAAACGCTAATTTACAATTGTTGTTATTGCGATATTGAAGAATATTTTAAAACTTTACTTGAATAAAAATTGTATCTAAAATAATAAACAATTTATATCCTTACATATTTTTATTTTGTATAATTTTATTCACTATGGGATTGCTTCAAGTCTCTTTTATAAGACATTGAATTCATAAATTCTAAAATTATTAATTTTTATCAAGTCTTCTGCACCTACAATTTGAAATTATACATTTTTACT
Source organism: Eupelmus azureus (assembly GCA_030522685.1). Taxonomy (NCBI): domain Eukaryota; kingdom Metazoa; phylum Arthropoda; class Insecta; order Hymenoptera; family Eupelmidae; genus Eupelmus; species Eupelmus azureus. The sequence goes on from JAPYZA010001932.1 coordinate 17,715, forward strand.
AATCTTAACAAAGATCAATCTAATAGTAATCTATATTTAGGCGATTTTCAAATACATTTTTCAAATAAAAATGGCTTTGAACAATGTTGGATATTTTTTATATACAATTTTGTGGTTAAGGAACTGGAAAAAATTAATTTACCAATATTTTGGTACATTGACCTCGTCAATCTGTAACTTTATTAACAATCACGTCAAAAGTCAATATTACAACTTTGCGTATTTATACTTTATAAATGTTTCTAGTTGTAATATTGATTTTCAGTATGATTGTTAATAAAATTATAGCCTGATGAGGTCAACGTACTTTGCTGACAAAATGTTGTGAAAACCAGCCAGTTTCACAGTATAAAACATGGTTAATTAATTTTGTCCAATACTTGGCCCTACAAGATCTTATATAAAAAATATCTAACATTTGTGAACTATGGAAGGTAAGAGAAACAATTCACAAAAAAATGGTTTCGTATTTAAAAACCCGGTATAGACCAAAATAATTTACCGACTACGTATTGAAAAAATGCAATAAGTCCTAAATATATATAACATAAATGAGAAATTATAAATAATTTTTAATTGACTGTATCTCGTGATTGTAGTAAATAAATGAACAAATAATAGTATATAGGGTATAGTGAAAATTAAGTCTTATTAACAACATCGCAGTTTATCTTAATATATTGCATGTATCGCAATTTATTAGCATTACATTTCTAATAAATTACGATAATGTTATAAATAAACAAAATAAAAAATAAAAAATGTACGTAATAATTATAAAGCTTAATATATATCAAGGGACTTAAGAAACTTAAAACTTTATATTCACTATACTGATGTTCTACTATTTTTGAGTGTAAAAAATATTTTATTTATTTTTAGAAAGTTTGATTTAGACTGGGTCTTTTAAATATTTTAAAAATAATTACGTACATTTTTGAAAAGAAAAATCTTACCTCTGATACTGGAACGAAAGCACTTGGTCCGTCGAATGCAGGTTCTGGTACTGGTAACCCTCGGTCCTGTAATATAAAAACAAAGACACACTTACTGGATTTACTTGCTAAAATATCGTATCATGTAATTAAAAAAAAATGTTATTTTACAAAATTAGTTTATTTAAATTTTTATAACAATTGAATTTGTTTGATTCCTTAAAGGCGTAAATTAATTAAATTCTTTTGATATTTATTATAATTTAAATAAAATTACTCGTTTATGTTAAATAGATCTTTAATAATAAACAGAAAAAATACGCGTAAACGCAAACACAAGTATATTTTGTGCAGAATAAAATTTATTTTTGGCTTTTTTTAACAAAAAACAAGTAACTTGATAAATAATTATTTTTGGTACATAAAAATCGTTCTAATTTAAATATAATTAATTACAAATTATTACTTCTTAAAAATTTAATTAAATTAATAAAAATATATTAGATTATTTCAAGTACAGATATAAAAGATTCCTACCTTATCATAGTCTTACCATGTTCGACTTGTTCTACTTATACGACGTAAAGTGTATATTCAGAATATTTCAAACCTTTTTTTTTTATTATAGTATCTTTTTTTAATCAAAAAATGTTTTAAACTTTTTTATTTTAATTGTTTAATATATAAAAAAAATTCTTTTTTTTTTACTTAATAAATATTGATTTTTTGCTTATGAATGTCATGAGAGCCCGGTTGGGTCAGTTGGCCCGGCTAGCTCAGTCGGTAGAGCATGAGACTCTTAATCTCAGGGTCGTGGGTTCGAGCCCCACGTTGGGCGCAATTTTTTTTATTATTTTAAACAATAATATTAATCATCATTTTTCAAATTTATTTTAAACTTTAATTATATTTTACAATTTATATATTTTTTGGGTACTATTAAAACATTGCAGTAAAGATATAATATTTCAACATTTTCATTAAACAAATTCTTTATTTTCTATTTGTAAAAAAAAGAGATCGCATTAGTCAATGTTACCATGTTATTTTTAATTTACTTTAACAATTCAACTTTTACAATCACTATTTTTAATTTTGTAATTTCAATTATTGCACAGTAAAATTAAGTGTAAAATATATATATATATATATACTAGGGGGGCTTCGCCCCCCTGCGCGCTTCGCCCGCCAACCCCCCATAATGTATTTTAAAATGTATTGAATTATATACAGATAAAAAAAAATAATTATTAGTAGTATTGTTTTCAGTACGTTTCGAGAAAATAATGTAAAAATGTCGAAAAATAACGAAAAAAAGTGGAAAAATAACGTAAAACACCTCGAAATAACGGCTAGATTCGGAGATAAAAGGAAATCTTTAATGAATCAAACTTAAATATCGCAAAATGTCATGAAAGCGACGTCAAATCGAGAAAAATATCGTAAAAATA